>VMBQ01004188.1:93561-117915 GCA_007657795.1 Dreissena rostriformis | reverse complement strand
CATTGCATCATTGTTTACAACGCCATTTGCCATGGAGAAACCGTGTTAGTTAGTAGTTATTCTTTGTTTTGAAAAGCGCAGAAGTGGAAATCACGTGAAATTAGCGCTCACGTGACCCAAAGCGTGCATACGTAACAGGTTAATAATAGTCTTGAGGATTCCGTTATATACATGATTAGGTTTCGTGTTTTTGATGCTTTTGGCATTTTTTGGCACATTTTTTGCGAAAAGTTAGTATGGAAGAGTTAAGCTTTATAATGTATCTGACGAATACTGATCAATTTCGGTCCATTGAGAAAACCAAATTGTTGTGAGAAATATCAACTCGGCCGGCTTTAAAATATGTTTGAGTAAGTAAAAATAAGGATTTGAATGCAGTGATCAAAATTATAAGCACCAGCCGACAACCTTTGATCTTGTAAAGTTTGAACCAGTCATGCTTTGATTCTCTGTATCATAAAGATGTCGATGTATGCTGTTGCCTGTCTCAAGAATTAATATGACCCGCCTCAGGCAAAAATGGGTCTTATGCCATATGCGGCCAGCGTAGCTGCAGACCAGCCTGTGCAATTTCTCGTTCTGGTGAGGAGCTTCCATGTTAAAGTCACCCATTTTTATGTGGTCTTATAAACAGACAGAGCAGTACCCGACAAGACTGGAGCTACGCCAGCCGCATATGGCATAAGACCCATTTTCGCATGATGCAGCTCATATAAGAATTCGGGCTTGCTGAGGAAGACTGAAAATATTGATGATTCCGTTTGAGATCATTTTGGGGAAAACAAACTTTATTATAGTAAGGCCTTGTTGTTTTTTACAGAGGGATGTAGCTCTTGTAACTTTTAATTGATTTATGGACAACATATTTAATAGTGGATACCCCTGTCTGCCAGCGTTAGGAAACTGTTGCATTGTGGTATTGATTGAATAAATGCTGGAAGAAGAATAATAGGCGACTGTTATTGCTTGGTAAAGTGTTCTATTGATAATAAAGCCTTCATTGATAGCGTCAGCCAGGAAATGAATACTTTTAGATATAGCATTTTTACTACTGACAAGAATAATTCTATGGGGTGATTGCGTAGAAAAACGTAGGCGACTCGAAGTGTATGTTGTGTGCCTGCACATGTTACATAGTGTAGTTTTGATAGAGCCTTCTTATGTAGCATGTACTTCAGTATTTGGAAGATGATGCTTTCTCAGCCATTGATCGAAATGACGATAATTAATAGTATTCATATTGATTCAGTAATGTACAATCTCAATAAATGTTTAATTTTTCATAAGGGACAATAAGAGTTAATGCCCTTGGGTACATTTATGATTTCACTTGTTTTTGGTTTTGATCTATATGATATTCTAACTTTAACATAATACAATTTCTTTTTGTAGTTTGGAGTTAATATTTCTTATTAAAAATAGTTTAGGGTGGAATTTTTAGAATGTTTGGCAAAGTTTTGAATAAAGAGGTCATGGCAATAAAATGATAATATAATATTTGAGATCTTAAAATCAGCAACAAGTTTAACAAAAGCGCATTTTTGAATTTAAACCACTGCTACTTTGTCCAAGGCGGTGGGATATAGAATTGGTGTTTTCCGACCGTCAGTCTGTCCGTCTGTCACAAAAACTTTCAGGGCTATATCTCAGAAACTATATAAGATATCAATGTGAAACTTTATAGGTGTATAGATATCAATGAGGAGAAGTTCCATGCATAAAAACAATTACCCTACACTTAATAATGTTTTGAGGAATATACCATTTATCAAGGGATTTGCATCCATCCATAAACAAAATTTATTTGGCGGGAGATATCAATTCAACGAATTTGCTTGTAATATAAATGAGTTAATATACCAAGGCCTTTGCATTTAAAACNGCATTCAGGGACAGACAAATTACTGTCGCTTCTTTCAGAGTTCTTGTGTATTATCGGCATGGATAGACTGTGTCTGGTTATTTTCTTCTCAGTTTGTATTTCCTGCGATGCACTTGAAGAAACATTTTGAGCCAATAGCGGCACAGTTGTGTTTTCATTTCTATTTTTAGCATCAAAGCCAATGTAACGTTTTGATCCATATGTTTTGGATCTTGTTGGTTTTTGTTTTTGAACGAAGGTGATACACCTTGGCTGGGGTCTCTGATGAGAAGTAGTGACTGTCTCATTGGTCTTGTATTCCGGTGGATTGTTAGTCTCATACATGCGCTCTTCCACACAGTTACTGCTCAGATTTGGATACGTCTGTGACCTTGACCTCGACTGGTGACCTCCATCGGAGCTCACAGAATGCAGAGATTCATATTCAGAATTGTCTGATGATGATTCTGCTTCAGTGTTTATATCATTCATTTCAAGGTCTGAGTCTTCCTGTTCGCACTTTTGCAACATGAACACTGTGTTTTTCTTTCTGCAGAACATGAATACGGCGATAGTGACGATGACTGTGACGCAGAGGAATATTCCCAGTAAAATAGCCATGATTATGTCATGGTGACCTTTGTCATAACTTTGAAAGGCATCTATCGTGAAAGCTGAAACCATTTTATGATTTAAGGTCGTAGGTGAGTGGAACTCCGGGTTTTTTATGTTGCTCATCTTGGTCAGTAAAAGGCTTGGTCTTGTTGTCATTGTTGTTTGGACAATCTGGTCTCGCAAGATGCTTGTTGTCTCTGAAATGCTTGACCAGAATGACTTCCCTTGCTTTAGGTAGAGTGATGTCCCTTCATTCAGAATACTTTCACTTTCATTGGAGTTAAAAACAGATGTTGTCATTGGTATCTTGTCATTCAGTCCTCGAAGGACAATCATATTTTCAAGCTTCATTCTGGTTGTGGGTTTGCTCTGCGGTTAAATCTGTAAAATTCAATGGTATTTATCATGTTTATATTCCATATCATCGGTCTGTTTTGGGAAAAGCAATTTTAAACCCTCATACAAGCAACTTTTTTGATTAAAATGAGCTATTGTGATACCCTATGAATTAATAATTTAGTATGTGACATGATATTGTGGTCCTTTAATAAGATTTTTATGCCCCGGAAGGTGCACTGTCCGTATGTCTGTCTGTCTGAAATTCTGTCACACTTTGCGTTTAGGTTTAAAAAAATGTGGAAAAACACTTTGTGTTTAGGTTTACAAAAATGTGGAAAAAGGGGGCATATGGCATCCTATGGTGACAGCTCTTGTTCAAATTATACCCTGTGTGTTCTAAACTGACCATGCCCCAAACAGGGGAGTGCTATAGGGCCATCTTGGCCCTCTTGATTTTGACAGGACCCTTTAAAATTAACCATATCAAAGGAACCCAATAATTTAACATTGTTGTAAAACCATGCCTATTGAATTTTAAATGTTATTTTATCTTCGATACAATCCTCCCTTATTTATTAACCAGGTTTTCCGAAGGAAATAACTGGTTATTAGATTGGCGAATGCGGGCGGGCTGGCTGGCTGGCTGGCTGGCGGAACAAGCTTGTCCGGGCCATAACTATGTTGTTCNTTTTATTTCCTTCTGATACGGGCGATTCGCTAACATTTCCGCACGCTTGACATCTTAATTGGGGAGTTATAGAGCAAGTCATCACTAATTGTTTTGTAGAGTTTATTGACATCTTTATTGGGGAGTTATAGAGCAAGTCATCACTAACTTGTTTTGTAGAGTTTATTGCCTCTTTCAGTAGAATTGTCATGGAAAAGATGAGGCTTCAAATGAGCGGTGTAGACTTTGGTGTAGAATTTGCATGCGTAAATCAAGTACTGAACAGTTTGTCATTTAGTATTACAACGGTTTTAGTATAATATTGAGATACCAGGGATGAGATAGAGCATCAGCAGGCCTTTTTAAACATGTTTTCAACAAACTTGAAAATCCTTGTTATCTGATTGCGATATGGCGGGCAAGTGGGCAGCGTCAAACAGGTGGTTTCAGGTCAATTACTTAAGTTTTCATGCTTCAATCTAAATTAAACTAGGATATAGCAAGGTTGCCTTGAGGCCTAGCTGGGGATTGTATTTGAGGATTGCTGGGTCAAGGAATCTGTGACTGAAAATAGGAGAACAGTTTCTGCTCAATATAATTAGTTTGGATGGAGATAATGCACTGACATTTTGTCTGTAGGTAGATTACATTGAGACCTAGCTTGGGACTGCATTTAGGGCCAGTTGGGTCAAGGTCAAGGTCACAGTTTCTAAAAATAGAAAAATAGCGAACAGGTGGTTTCCAAAGTTTACTTCGCATTGAATAAACTTGATTAAACTTATGATATAGCAAGCTTGCATGGAGATCTAGCTTCTTGTATATTTCTTTGATTTTCAATGCTCAACAATAACATTTATAGATTGTCACAATTTTAAGAATCTGGTAAATTATTTGCGTGTTATAATTTGGCAAAGATCAGTAAGTGATGACTACTCAGTGAAATACTTTTGACAAAGAAATCATTGACGCAAACAAATGGGTTTACCTTCTTGTCATATACATGCTGAATTTGACCAAAGAACACTTGCCAATATTCATTATTTGGCTGTTTTTTTGTTTTTTTTTTAAATTCATTTCCGTGTTCTAATTCTGATTCTTACCATCATTGAGCATTAAGTTTAAGCATAAAAAGCCGAAAAAAGAGTGTTTAATGCTAATAACTCAAATTTTCTGTCCAACAATACACAATGTACATCATTTAAGGAAACAAACAAGCTGAAGACAATGTCATGACTGATTATTACATGTACTCTTTGGCTAAACAATGTCATGACTGATTATTACATGTACTCTTTGGCTAAACAATGTCATGACTGATTATTACATGTACTCGTTGGCTAAACAATTAATGACTGCTTTCTAAGGGCAGTAAAACATGCTGCAATACAATGAGCAGTAACATGAATAAATTAAATAAATGAATTATAACGTATTAAACAATTATTTCAACTGAATTGTAAAATACGGGGGAAGTGGTTACAGTGAAACTTATTTACAATAGTATTAAAGATAATTTTTACTGTAATTTTTGGCACTGTTTGAAATAGTGAATTACACATTTGATATCGCTGGTATTTCCCAAGAAGCCACAGAAAACTATAAACTCATTTATATTTTCTGTGGATGGCATGTCAAACCGACATTTAAATATGTACGTTCACTACATTAGCCGAGTTCTTTGAAAACTGGGCTAAATACATGTGCATAAAGTGTTGTCCCAGATTAACCTGTGCATTCTGCATAGGCTTATCAGGTACAAAACTTTCCACTTTTATGGAATTGTTTTTCTAGAAAGTCTCTTCAAAATGAACATCCAGTCCAGCGAACTGCTCAGGCTAATATGGAATGAAGCTTTAGCCCAGTTTTCCCAGAGCAAGGCTGAAATATTATTCAATCAACTGTCTTTATCCATGGAAAGGGAGTTCTCATAACACTGGGTTGCAGTCGTCAACTTTGGCACTGTGAGTCTCAGTGTCTTCTGGTCAGCAGCCCGCAGCATTACAGACATTTTGTTACTATTCACTTGGACACCTTTCCTAAGTTTGTTCGTAGGTTGAAGCCCACTATGTTTCTTGGCCAGGAACAGGTCGTTGATGTAGTTCTCGTGGGATTTCTGCGAGTGGGAACCAACAGCATGTAGCTCCACTCTAGCGTGACAAGGTCTTCCTGACGATTTCTTCGAAAACGATTTTTTTCGTAACGACGGAGGACGAATGGTTATGGATGACTTTGAACCTCTATAGCTCATTGACCGATTCTCTTCCTCATTGCATACAGGGACAGACAAATTACTGTCGCTTCTTTCAGAGTTCTTGTGTATTATCGGCATGGATAGACTGTGTCTGGTTATTTTCTTCTCAGTTTGTATTTCCTGCGATGCACTTGAAGAAACATTTTGAGCCAATAGCGGCACAGTTGTGTTTTCATTTCTATTTTTAGCATCAAAGCCAATGTAACGTTTTGATCCATATGTTTTGGATCTTGTTGGTTTTTGTTTTTGAACGAAGGTGATACACCTTGGCTGGGGTCTCTGATGAGGAGTAGTGACTGTCCCATTGGTCTTGTATTCCGGTGGATTGTTAGTCTCATACATGCGCTCTTCCACACAGTTACTGCTCAGATTTGGATACGTCTGTGACCTTGACCTCGACTGGTGACCTCCATCGGAGCTCACAGAATGCAGAGATTCATATTCAGAATTGTCTGATGATGATTCTGCTTCAGTGTTTATATCATTCATTTCAAGGTCTGAGTCTTCCTGTTCGCACTTTTGCAACATGAACACGGTGTTTTTCTTTCTGCAGAACAAGAATACGGCGATAGTGACGATGACTGTGACGCAGAGGAATATTCCCAGTAAAATAGCCATGATTATGTCATGGTGACCTTTGTCGTAACTTTGAAAGGCATCTATCGTGAAAGCTGAAACCATTTTATGATTTAAGGTCGTAGGTGAGTGGAACTCCGGGTTTTTTATGTTGCTCATCTTGGTCAGTAAAAGGCTTGGTCTTGTTGTCATTGTTGTTTGGACAATCTGGTCTCGCAAGATGCTTGTTGTCTCTGAAATGCTTGACCAGAATGACTTCCCTTGCTTTAGGTAGAGTGATGTCCCTTCATTCAGAATACTTTCACTTTCGTTGGAGTTAAAAACAGATGTTGTCATTGGTATCTTGTCATTCAGTCCTCGAAGGACAATCATATTTTCAAGCTTCATTCTGGTTGTGAGTTTGCTCTGCGGTTAAATCTGTAAAATTCAATGGTATTTATCATGTTTATATTCCATATCATTGGTCTGTTTTGGGAAAGGCAATTTTAAACCCTCATACAAGCAACTTTTTAGATCAGATGAGCTATTGTGATACCCTATGAATTAATAATTTAGTATGTGATATGATATTGTGGTCCTTTAATAAGATTTTTATGCCCCGGCAGGTGCACTGTCCGTATGTCTGTCTGTCTGAAATTCTGTCACACTTTGCGTTTAGGTTTCAAAAAATGTGGAAAAACACTTTGTGTTTAAGTTTACAAAAATGTGGAAAAAGGCATATGGCATCCTATGGTTGCAGCTCTTGTTTAAATTATACCCCTGTGTTCCAAACTGACCATGCCCCAAACAGGTGAGTGCTATATAGGGCCATCTGGGCCCTCTTGATTTTGACAGGACCCTTTAAAATTAACCATACAAGTCAAAGGAACCCAATAATTTATCATTGTTGTGAAACAATGCCTATTGAATTTTAAATGTTACTTTATCTTCGATACAATCCTCCCTTATTTATTTTATTCTGTTGCAAGAGAATAACTTTTTATGATAGTTACTACTCTTAAAATTTTCTATTTTTACTGTTTCTATGGGAACTTAATTTTTATCTTATGTCAGTTTAATGATATTTTTGTGAGTCAGATAGCAGTTGCGAAATTGTTCAGTTCTTTTTTTTTCCTGAGATATAGTGGAATAATTATTTAATGGAAAACTTCAAGAAAATATTAGCGCAGAATAGTATTATAAGTTTATAAAGGTAAAAAACTTTTAAAAAACAGGCTGCAGGTGTTCATTTAATTGTCATTATATCTTTGCATATGTGTGCGTGTTATTATTAAATTCTAAGAATGAGAAAAACAGAAATGTTGTCAGCAATTTGTATTCCTTGTCTGAGAGCTGATCCTGTTTCAAGGAGTCCATTACATTATACAAAATAACAGTTATTAAAATGATTGTTTTTTGTTACCATAGTGACATTGCTTGAGGAACAGAAATATTCTGTGAAATCATGTGTTGTTGGCATATTTTGCATTTCTCTTTATCAATGATCTATTTTCTTATAGTTAAAGGTTAACTTTTGAAATCATTTGTGTTGACTTATTTTACTATCTCTCTATATAATTTATATATTTTCTTATTGTTAAAGATTCACTTTCAAACTCATCAGTAACATTTGACTAATTTATAGGGAAGATTTTAAATTGGTTCCACTTAACAGTGCTCTCTCAAATAACTATAATGTCTGAAATAATTTGTCACAAATATCAATGTAAATAACAATCATCATACCGTAATGTAAGTCTTCCAAATTTGATCTATGCCCCGTGATTGTGAAGGAAATTATTCATGTCTACCGCATAACCATGGTGACATAGATTTGTCATCATTTGGCTGTCTTCAACGCTGTTGCGGGCGTCTACAAGATGTCTACTGCCTGATGATTGTTGTGATTATTCCAGCCGCTTCCAATAAAACTGTGTCCACCAGTGCTGGAGATTGGGGGTGCTTGACCTTCTAGCGTTGTTCTTTTAGGGCATTGTATTTGATGGCTTCTCTAGTCTGAAAGACAAAAGAAGGATATTAGTTTGTTGCTTTGATTTTCATGCTTTGCACTCAGTGTCTCTTGCATGCATTGATCTGTTAGAAAACAAAGATAGAAATCCATAATGTGAAGAAAATTTGCATTGATTGTCTTGCTAAGCAATACACACATGTGATTGCTTGCATTGAATTAAAATTAGAATTAAAGAGGGTAAATTACTGAATGCAACATATTTCATTCTTTGCACTTTTTTCAGCTGAAATTGTGTTCAAACTTTTAAAGTGATAGTATCACAATTTGGGAATTGACATTTTAGCTCCCAAGAGCACAAAGCTTTTGTGGTAAGTCTATGTCCAGTGTGCATCATTGTGATGTGTGCGTTGTCAGGCATCAAGTTTTAGCTCTAGAAGCAAAATTTATGACTCAATCTTGAAGAAACTTGGTTAGAATTTTTATCTTGACATTAAAAAGATCTAGTTGGAATGTTGGTGACATGCGTCCAAAAAGTAGGGCATTAGGTAAAATCCTAGAAAAACCTTGTTATGACTGTAGAAGCCACGTGTATGACTCGATCTTGAAGAAAACATGGTCAGAATGAGTATCTTGACAATATCAAGTCCATTGTTGAATCTAGGTCAAAAACTAAATCAAGTCTTTAAAAACGTGTGAACAAAGAACTCAGGGGAGCGCTTTAGGGCCATCATGGCCCTACTGTTTTTGCTTAGAATGGCATTGTAAACAGTTAATGTATAGATAAATATCATTATTAAGGCATTATTTATATATCATGTGATCTTAACTGAACCTGATGATGATATTTTTAAAAACAGCTCTTGTTGGTGAACCAGCATGTTACTGCTCTCAATCAACACACCGAAAAGCAGAACAAGAACACATAATTAAATGCTTTTCATTCATACAAATTAGAAATAAATGATTTATAAAAATTGAACATTCATTGATTTTAGTTTTATCGCTTGCAATTTACAACAATCAGAATTTAGGAGAAGACTGTGTTCCCCTATGATGTATTCATCTGTAATCATGTTTTAACAAAATTAGCAACTCTTAATTTGAACGGAGTCTTAGGCTGTTATGCATCTACCTAGTTTCTGAAAGATATGATTCCTTGATGTACACATCAATGTCTCCTGTGTCTGACTTATAATTTGTTGTATTACATTTGAACTTAACATTATCTTAAATTTCTAGGACTTTTAGTATCAGTTTAAAAACAATATATATATATATATTGCACAATATGAAGTTGATGAATATTGTATTTTGAACATAAATTATCTTATCTTAAAAAGGTCGTTTTGTAAAATCACTGGTCTATATTGCTTGAGTGTCTAAGAGCATGACTGGACAAGGGAAAATATGACAATATTTATCACCAGTTTATAGATTTAATTGATTATTACAGACAAGTTGTAAATAATATTTTCAGAAACACACAAGTTAAGAAATTTGAGCTTTTCCCACTGACCCTGCCAAGATAGTATTTTGTTGCTTTTTGAGTTATCAAGTTTGGTACAACACTGTAAGTTCCTTTCTGACCACCATTGGGGAGTGTCAACATCTGAGACATAAATGTGTAGCAAAGATGACAATTTTGTTTTCAATAAGTGTTCCTAATTTCATGAACACCCAACCTTAAATGACACGGCTATTGCACTGAACCAATCAAATTATCTAACTGAAAATCAAGACTTCATTGTGAAACTGCGATATCAGCAGAACATATCTACATGAGATGCAATCATTTGACCTCCACTCCTAGAAATGCGATGTCTACCAGCCTTTTCCAATTATCCCCTCGTTAGTGCGGGGTTTCCATATAGGGGACCTGAAGTCTCTCATTTCCATGCTAGATTGTTCATATCCTGTGATTGGAACTCGGCACTTAGCGGGATTTCACACTAGTTACGGAGCTCGGGATATTGAGAGCGATAGAAGTGTCAACAAATGGGTTCTTTTAGCTGATGATTTATATATATTTGGAGACACATAATATTATATTGCAATATTGTTTTTTTTAGCTATGAGTTATGTATATTATAGAGCTATGAGTTATGTATATTTGGAAGCACATATATTGCAATATTGTTTCTGATCAATAAAAATATAGGTCTTCTGATTTATTTATCCGAAATACATAAACAACAATTTGTTGCGAGAATATTGTAGCATGCAAAAAAATGAGTAAAATTATAAAATAAGAACCGCTTGTCATTTATGTCAGGCAAAAAGTCCTTAATTAAATTTAAGGGACTTATGGACAACTCTCTTATTGATAATTAATTACAGTACTAGAGATTGGAAGCAGTTAACTTGTTCTTAGCCTTTAATGACAAATAACCAGCTACAAAGTGATTATTCAGTGAAGTGGGTTTAAAACTGTGCTTTAAAAGTAATGTTACAATGTCTTGTGTTTTATGAACTATATGATAGGCATAATACACCTTATTGAGGAGCAGAATGTTTGCATATACCTTGGAAATGCATGAACGCCCATGTGCATAGCATAATGTTTTTTTTTGTTTTTTTTAAGAACCTCTGCAAAGGTTTAAAACTGGCAAAAACAAACTTTATTGGCACATGATTTTACTGAATAAAACATCTTTAAATAAAAAATAATGGGATGCTATCTTCATAGTAATATAATTCATGATGCAAATCACCTGAAGTTGTGCATTTTCATTGGGGAAGGTTCTTTGGAAATTTACAACAAGATTGTTACTTGATTTTAAGTATAAATGATATAATTCACAATCATTTTGATGACTGGGACTATCTGAGGAAATCAAGCCAATTATCATATTGTCTGTTGTTGCGCATTTTCTGACATTTGTTGAAGTGGAAAAAATCCATTCAGAGTGAAAATAGCATTTTATCGGAAAGTCATCAGATTCAAATTAACAAGACAAATTGTTGTGTTGCTCGTTGTATGCTTATAAGCATTTTCCTGTTATATTTTTTGATGAACATATTCACTTTTCTTGAAAAATGTAACATAAGGATCATCTTTTCAAATTTAAATGAATGAGCTCAATTAACTTCTTGCTGGATGTCAACCATCTTTCAACAAAGTTCCTTGCAAACAATACTACACATTTGTGTGGGTTTGTCATTTCAGGTACATGTAGCATCTAACCAGTTCTTTCTTTTAAAAAAACACTTATTGACTTTTGTCAAACATATTTCTTCTATTTGTTTACAGGAATAAATATATTTAAAACTAAATGTAATCAGATTTTTGGCATTTGTGTGAAGTGTACAAAATATATGTAAAAGAGCCCCACAGTGATTTTAAATGATAGCCCCACAGTGATTGTAAATGATTGCCCCAAAGTGATTTTAAATGATTGCCTCACAGTGATGTTAAATGATAGCCCCACTGTGATTTTAAATGATAGCCCCACTGTAAATGATAGCCCCACTGTGATTTTAAATGATTGCCCAACAGTGATTTTAAATGATAGCCCCACTGTGATTTTTAATGATTGCCCCACTGTGGATTAAAAATAATAGCCCCACTGTGATTTTAAATGATTGCCCCACTGTTGTTTTAAATGATTGTCCCACAGTGATTTGAAATAGTAGCCCACTGTGATTTTAAATGATTGCCCCACTGTGGTTTTGAATGATAGCCCCACTGTGATGTTAAATGGTTTCCCCACTGTGGTTTTAAATGATTGCCCCACAGTGATTTTAAATGATAGCCCCTTTGTAATTTTAAATGATTACCCCACTGTGGTTTTAAATGATAGCCCCACTGTGATTTTAAATGATTGCCCCACTGTGGTTTTAAATGATTGCCCCACAGTGATTTTAAATGATAGCCCCACTGTGGTTTTAAATGATTGTCCCACTGTGGTTTTAAATGATAGCCCCACAGTGATTTTAAATGATAGCCCCACTGTGGTTTTAAATGATAGCCCACTGTGGTGTTAAATGATAGCCCCACTGTGATTTTAAATGATTGCCCCACAGTGATTTTAAATCATAGCCCACTGTAATGTTAAATGATTGCCCACAGTGATTTTAAATGATAGCCCCACTGTGATTTGAATGATTGCCCCACTGTGATTCAAATCAGTTGTTGGGATTGAAATGCTTTCTCCATAGTAATACAATTTAGATGCAAGCCGGCATGAAGCCTATGTTAGTTTATGGAAGTGTTCCTCATTGAAACTGATTTAATAAAAAAAAAATACACACACTTGTAAATATTTTATTGGTTTGCATTTGTAATGCTTAATAATTTGATCAATTTCAAAATGATGATCACTTATAAACAAACAGATATATTTTCAGTATATAGAGACATACCTTAGGGACAGGTTCAGACATGCATCTTCTAGGCGGCTTGAGTTAGTCGGGTTGGGGGATATGAATTGCTCAGTACATCATATTTACTAAAATTCTAAAAAAAACAATGATGCCTTAATTAAAATTGTGTTTGTACTCCTGGCACATCTGAACTTTAAGCTTTAAGAATTCTCAACTTCTTAGATCGCTTAAAAAACAGAGAACAAAATGAAATGGAACACGCCTTGATGCATTGTGTTTGTGAGCGATATTGTTGTGATGGGGTGAAATAAAATAAGAAGCCTGCATGTTTGTGTGCGTTTCATTTTGTAATTTCCTTGGCTCCAACTGTCAGTTTTAATTCTGTTTGGGGGATTTGATCCAGCCTTTGAATTTAATAAAGACTCTTTATCAAGGGAGTTCTGCAGAAATTAGGCAGGTTTGTTAGTTGGCCATGTATGATGTGTGGTTGGTGTATGCACTGAACGTATGAGCCTCACTCTTGGAGAATTGGGCTTACTGCATGTGCCTCAAGTCCACACAGGCTAAATAAGGACGATACTTACTGCTTTTATGGAATTTCCTTTGATATGGTGTCAAATAAATGACAGATTAATTAAGGTGTGAATATGTTCTCAAATGGGTGTGAAAAGTCATAGTTGATGCAAAGGAATTTGTCATGTCATGACAGTTTTTAATTGCTAATTTAATGAAGGGGCCGAGCAATACATTGGTTAAATTGCATTTTTTGTTCTTTCGCGTTTTTAGCTCACATGTCACGAAGTGACATGGTGAGCTTATGTGATCATGTGATGTCCGGCGTCCATTGTGCGTGGGTCAACAATTTGTTTGTGTAGACAGTAGAGGTCACAGTTTTCATCCAATCTTTATAAAATTTGGTGAGAATGTTTATCTTGATGAAATCTAGGTTGGGATTGTATTTGGGTCACCAAGTCTATAGTCTATATTGGGGCACATATTGTTTTTGCCCTGTCTGTTTGTTGGTTTGTTTGCATCAAACTTTAACATTTGCCATAACTTTTGCAATATTGAAGATAGCAACTTCATATTTGGCATGCATGTGTATCTCATGGAGCTGCACATTTTGAGTGGTGAAAGGTCAAGGTCATCCTTCAAAGTCAAAGGTCAAATAATTATATGGGTCAAAATCGCTCAAAAGGGGACATAGTATTTCACAAACACATCTTGTTCAGTTAAATAATGAAATAAGACGTGACTGGCATTGTTACTTCATTCATTGTATCCCGTCATTGCGATGTGGCGGGATTCATTTATCTCGTTACGACTGTGGATACTTAGGCTTTTACGGTCTTTCAGTTAATTATGGTATTAATGTTTCATATGTTAAATAACACAAAGGTGATACTATTGTAAACTAGGGCTTACATGGTACTTCTGTTTAATTAAGGCATGTATTGTGGTTATGTTAAAAAGAGCATTTATGGTATTAAAGTGAAATATGGCATTTACATTTTGCAGGGCATTGACAAATTGCTGTTAAAAATGTGTATCCTGAAGATGATATTTTAATTATCCTGATTAATTAGAAAATAAAACCTTGCAAATGACATCAGATAACAGTTCACCAACTACTATCATGTCCGTATAATCTGATTTGAGTGGTCAATACTTAGGCTTAGAGACCCTATGTCATGTCATTGTCTAATTAATTATACCAAATTTGAAAATCGGAATAATGTCCTGCTTAGCAAAGCAAAAATGCAATGTGTCATTTGCCGAATCTTTGATGTCAGAAATGTTGTTTTGTGTATTATTCACATTAAAAGCCAAGTATGCAGCATGTCATCTAGTTGCAACATTTTGGGAATGTTCAGCGTACCTGTTAAGTTTGAAAATTTCTCATAATTTTTTAAATAATTTTACATATCATAATTTTCAACAAAAACTTCAAAGACAGATGCACAACCATGGAATATGTGAGCTGTACAGCATGGTTTCCTCAGATATTTGTATGTCCCCCAGTCTATACTGGGGGACATATTGTTTTTGCCCTGTCTGTTTGTTTGTTGGTTTGTTTGCACAAACTTTAACATTTAGGCCATAACTTTTGCAATATTGAAGATAGCAACTTGATACTTGGCATACATGTGGAGCAACATATTTTGAGTGGTGAATAATCAAGGTCAAGGTCATCCTTCAAGGTCAAAGGTCAAATATATGGGTCAAAAATGCTATAGTGCAAAAAAGGGGACATAGTGTTTCACAAACACATCACTTGTTTTGTTTTAATTATTTCCTTGAAATAAAAGATATTGCTTGATTTCAATGTAATATTGTATTATCATTCCATATTAAGTGGTCTTATAAAACATATGTTCACACGTGGTGGAGGTAAATCGCCATATATTTAAAACAATATATTGAAAACATAGTAATAAACAAACAAACATCAAATTCTCAAACCATACATTATCACTCAATATATAATTAAGTGATCACACAGGTTATTTTTCACAGGTAAACATTCACTGCATAGCACAAATATCTGATGATTCGTCACGATTTTTATGTCACAATTATAGTAATACATATTTATTATGATTTTGAGAGAAATGCATCTTTTGAATTCTGAATAATTATAATCTGAATAAAGAATGGAATCAGATGTAATATTTCTCCGTAAAATAATTCCGCATAAATGAGAGATGAGGGACATGATTATTAAATCTGTGTAATATCAATATTTATGATGCATTATATCTGAATACAGAGATGTTGAAACTGGCATTGCTTGCCCGATTATGGTAATTTAGCTCGTGCGATATCGGAGAGATGTATTCACATGCAAATGAAACAACCTATTAATATTCCAACAATGTCTAAGTTGTCATAACAAATAGGAATCTTTGATTAACACAGGAGAGGGAATGCGGCTGTTATGGATACCTGTGTATGGAATTTTTTTTTTAAAGAGAACACAAATGATATTTGCAAAAAAAATAATTTACAAAGGGCTTAGACTTTAAAGAACACAATTTTCTTTAGATTTCTAAGTTTGAAACAAAAAAGGTTAAGTTATTACAATTTCCAGCAAGGTTTAAGAGTGTGGATAATTGTGATCATTTCCTTACGGAATTCTGAAAATAAAGAAAATATTGGTATGGTATTGGTGGGGTAAAATTACTTGAAACTTATTACAGTTGGACTTTTTAACTTCTTTGACCTTAAATTTTTATGGGAATTGTTGTTTTGTTCATCTGCATTTTGCTTTTGTGTATATTTCTAAACCTGTTGTTTTTTTTTACAAAGATAACCCTGTTTATTAGAGTGGGGTGGTACCTGTATAGCAGTAGAGTGGCCGGGTGTCAAAAATAGGTCATTAAACTGAAGTTTGCATTGACCAATCATGATGAAACTTTGAATAATGCAGGCTAAATGTGGCGTGTTCTGAGAAAACTGGGCAAAATGCTTGTGCATAAATCGTCATCCCAGATTAGCCTGTGCAGTCCGCACAGGCAAATCCGGGACGACACTTTCCGCCTTAACTAGATTTTCACTAAGAAGAGACATCATTTAAACCAAAAATTCCATAAAAGCAGAAATTGTCGTCCCTGATTAGCCNTTTTTTTTTTTTTTTTTTTTTTTTTTTTTTTTTTTTTTTTTTTTTTTTTTTTTAAATTTAATGTTTATTCTACAAAATACAGTACCTCAAGTTTTTCTCTATTCTATAGTAAAGATAAGGTGCCTTAGCCCTTATTCTTTCAAATCATGTAGTATTTTTTTCAAAATTGTTCTAAACCCATGATTGTTTTCCCATAGGTATATCATGTTTTTTACTTAGTTCATTTGTATATTTTCACATTAACTGTTTTGGTGTGTCAAATTTTAAGAAAACAAACCAATAAGACTAATAATTTCTGTGTTAAGAATTAAAAAAGACTAATAAGTTCTGTATTGGGAATGAATCTTCAGTCCAAATTTATTGTGTAATTTTTATGTTTCATCATATAGGAGTTTCTTGACATATATAATATTTTATAGGAGTTTCTTGACATATATCATTGTGACATACTTGGCACTGTGTTTTTAAGTGTTATAATATTTATTATGTAGTGAACATCTATAAGTATTTAGTATGTAGCATCAACAGGATTCAAAGCATTTTGAATAAAACAAATTTATACTTGGACTCTTATTTTTAACCAGACAAAATCTTTATAAAAATACTGTTCTTTAATTACAACCATCACAATTTAACTCACCGACAGATCAATCACTCCCAGTTGACGTTCAACAAACTGGTAAATGATCAATTAATTTTACACATCCATAAGGAAGTTTTGAAAGTGTCACTCAAATTCCCGCTAGGCGATAGTTCCTATGTTCCAGTACTGTAAGCAGCCTTCCCTTACCTAGCAATACAATGTTCCATCCAATGGCTGGACAACTGTTAGATCTGTGGCTAGAGGCGTCCCTATTGGTTATTAATAGTACACCAGTGCCTGTTGAGAGCGGGTCTTATCAAAATAATTTGCCAATAATCATAGGCCTCTTTATGGCACTGTTAGGCGTGAATTGATTGCTTATTTTCAGGATTGTAGTGATCAACTGTTGATCTAGCTTCATCTAGGTCTCTTGGAAGTTTGGTGTACAAGTTATTGCTCATTTAAATGATTGAAGTGATAGGAATCAATCTGATGATCAACTGATGGTCTTACTTGATCTGGGTCATTCAGATGTTTGGTATTGAAGTGATTGCTGGTTTTCATGATTTGAGTGATAGGAATCAATCTAATACTCACACGTTCATCTAACCTTGATCTAGGTTATGACGATGTTATGTTTAAAAGTGATAGCTCATTTTCATGATTTGAGTGATCCAGTTCACACTAAAACTCTTGAAAGCATATGGTGATCAACTGTTCATCAATTTGATCAAGGTAACTAAGAACTTGTCTTTGTGTGCGGCAATCTATAGGGCTGTTACATAAGTACTATTTTCACATTTTTATGACAAGCGTAATCTGAATTTATCTGATTGGTCATTTTCATGTGACCCAGATAGGCCAGTCTGATGCTACATATGTAACTTGGTGACATTTCTTCCTTCATGATAATTGATTGGTCATTTCCATGATTTGAATTCTCCAAATCAATTTGGATGCTCAGCTCCAGATAAAAGGTCATTCAGATGTTTTGCAATTATCGGTAGATTCTTGGACAATATGCGAAAGTGTTCCTGACCGTGTAAATACTAACAGGATTGAATTGATTTAATTCCAGAAGACATTATTCACAATAATTTATGTCAATTATTGCCATCTTTATTGCGGAGTAAAAAAGCAAGTAATCACAAACTTGTTTATTGCCTGTTTCAGTAGTGAGGTATTGGAATTGACAAGGCATCAAATGAGGGTGTACAATTTGTGTTCTCAAATCAAGAGTTTGCCACATTAGTAAAACAATGGTATAAGTATAATATAGGGAATTCCAGGTGTGAGTTTGAGCAAGCAGGCATGTTTTTCAACAAGGTTTTCAAGGAAGTTATAAGACACTCTCCACTTTTATGGTCTAGTCAGGGCGGAGAGTGTCATCCCTAATCAACAGGTGCGATCCTCTCACTAAGTGCTTGACAATAAACGCACATGCCTCAAGCCAAGTTTTCCCAAAACAAGGCTGACATATTATCCAATCAACTGTCTTTATCCCCCAAGAGGCATTTCTCATAACACTGGGTTGCAGTTGTTGTCTTTGGCACCGTGAGTCTCAGAGTCTTCTGGTCAGCAGCCCAAAGCATTGCAGACATTTTGTTACCTTTCACTTGGACACCTTTCCTAAGTTTGTTCGGAGGTTGCAGCCCACTATGTTTCTTGGCAAGGAAGAGGTCATTGATGTAGTTCTCGTGTGATTTCTGCGAGTGGGAACCAACAGCATGTAGCTCCACTCTAGCGTGACAAGGTCTTCCTGACGATTTCTTTTGAAACGATTTGTTTCGTAACGATGGAGGACGAATGCTTATGGATGACTTTGAACCTCTATAGCTCATTGATTGATTCTCTTCCTCATTGCATTCAGGAACAGACAAATTACTGTCGCTTTTTTCAGAGTTTTTGTGTATTATCGGCATGGATAGACTGTGTCTGGTTATTTTCTTCTCAGTTTGTATTTCTTGTGATGCACTTGAAGAAACATTTTGAGCCAATAGCGGCACAGTTGTGTTTTCATTTCTATTTTTAGCATCAAAGCCAATGTAACGTTTTGATCCGTAGGTTTCTGATCTTGTTGGTTTGTGTTTTTGAACGAAGGTGATACACCTTGGCTGTGGTCTCTGAGGGGCAGCCATCCTGGTCCCATTGGTCTTGTATGCCGGCGGACTGTTCGTCTCATACATGCGCTCCTCAACACAGTGACTGCTCAGATTGGGATACGTCTGTGACCTTGACCTTGACCTTGACTGGTGACCTCCATCGGAGCTCACAGAATGCAGAGATTCATATTCAGAATCATCGGTTGATGATTCTGCTTCAGTGTTGATATCATTCATTTCAAGGTCTGAGTCTTCTTGCTCGCACTTTTGCAACATAAACACGGTGTTTTTCTTTCTACAGAACAAGAATACGGCAATAGTTACAATGACTGTGACGCAGAGAAATATACCCAGTAGAATAGCCATGATTATGTCATGGTGACCTTTGTCGTAACTTTGAAAGGCATCTATCGTGAAAGCTGAAACCATTTTATGATTTAAGGTTGTAGGTGAGTCTGGATGTTTAATGTTGCTCATCTTGGACAGTAAAAGGCTTGGTCTTGTTGTCATTGTTGTTTGGACAATCTGGTCTCGCAAGATGCTTGTTGTATCTGGAATGCTTGACCAGAATGAATTCCCTTGGTTTTGGTAGAGTGATGTCCCTTCATTCTCAATACTTTCACTTTCGTTGGAGTTAAAAACAGATGTCGTCAAAGGTAACTTGTCATTAAGTTCTTGAAGGACAATCATATTTTCAAGCTTCAATCTGGTTGTGGGTTTGCTCTGCGGTTAAATCTGTCAAATACAATGGTATTTATCATGTTAATATTCCATATCATCGTTCTGTTTTCGGGAAGGCAGTTTTAAACCCTCATACAAGCAACTTTTTAGATCACATGAGCTATTGTGATACCCTATGAATTAATAATTTGGTATGTGACATGATATTGTGGTCCTTTAATAAGATTTTTCAAATTATACCCCTGGGTTCTAAACTGACAATGCCCCACTAACTGGTGAGCGCTATAGGGCCATCTTGGCCCTCTTGTTTTTGACAGAACCCTTAAAAATTAACCATACAATTCAAAGAAACCCAACAATTTAACATTGTTGTAAAACCATGCCTATTGAATTTTAAATGTTATTTTATCTTCTTTTTTTATACAATCCAGCCTTATTTATTTTCTTTTGTTGCAACAGAATAACTTTTTATGATAGTTATTACTCTTAAAATTTGCTATTGTTACTGTTTGTATGGGAACTTAATTTGTATGGGAACTTAATTTTTATTTTATGTCAGTTTAATCAGTTTTTTGGGAGTCAGATAGCAGACGCGAAATTGTTTATATTTTTTTTTTTTCCTGAGATATAGTGGAATAATTATTTAATAGAAAACTTCAAGAAAATTTTAGCACAGATGTAACGTAACATATATTAATATATAAATTAATTATGTATCCATTAACATAGATTAATACATAAATTAATTATGTATCCAAATATAACATAAACATTATGTTATATTTAATTACAGATAGACATTAATAATATGATGTAAATGGATTTGGTCATTATAAGTGTTTAAAATATTTGGGTTGATTTCTTGCATGTACAAACTGGTTCAAAATGCGGGTCAGTTTATCAAAAGAAAGTAAACATGACAGTCACAAAGTGCAGATATGTACAAATAAGCTTATCGATGAGGGAGAGATTAAAGAATAGTATAGTTGACACAAGGCCGGGTATGTTTGTATTGGTCAAGCAAAAGTGTTTATACAGTAAAATCTCTCATCAAAAGGTTTGATAAAGCTTGTAAATATTTGGGTGGTTTGTTTATCCCGTTCCCAGGGCTTCATTGATTCAGTATCTTTAATAATCTAGCCAACCAACAATAAGCACTATAGATCACTGACCAATGGAATTCATAACTGAGTTTCACGGGGCAAATGTTGGAGGAAAATAATGAGTTAGCATTTAGATCTAGAGGTGAAAAGACACTTGATACAGATTTCGAGGCGAACGGATCGGTAAAGATCCAATCATGTAGTAATCAGAATGTTATTGTATGACTGAAAATATGAACTATATTAGATATTAAATTGGACTAGAATTCGTATATGGGGTTGTTGTTGAATATTTCGTTTCACCTTATACGGAGTAATTAATATTATTGGAAAGGGACGGACTTGCCCTATTCGCAATGTAGCAAAATGTAGTTGATGCGAATCTCGTCATTATGGCAATATGCGCATGACGTGAAAACGAACAATAAGCGACTACGTGACACAGAGTTAAAAGTATTATAAATTCATAAAGGTACAAATCTTTTAAATAACAGGCTGCAGGTGTTCACTTAATTTTCATTATATCTTTGCATATTTGAACTGGTTATTACTAAATTGTAAGAATGATAATTACAGAAATGTTGTCAGCAATTTGTATTCCTTGTCTGAGAACTGATCCTGTTTCAAGGAGTCCATTACATTATACAAAATAACAGTTATTAAAATGATTGGTGTTTTGTTACCATAGCGACATTGCTTGAGAAACAGAAATATTCTGTGAAATCATGTGTTGTTGGCTTATTTTGCATCTCTCTTTATCAATTTATTTTCATATTATAAGTTAACAGTTAACTTTTGAAATCATCTGTGTTGACTTATTTTACTATCTCTCTATATAATTTATATATGTTCCCTTTGTTTAAGATATTACTTTCAAACTCATCAGTAACAGATGACTTATTTATAGGAAAGGTTTTAAATTGGTTCCACTCAACAGAATGCTTCTTCAAATAACTATGTCTGCAATAAATTGTCACAAATATCAATGTAAATAATAACAATCATACCGTAATGTAAGTCTTCAAAAGTTGATCTATGCCCTGTGGTTGTCAAGGAAATTATTCATGTCTACCGCATAACCATGGTGACATAGATTTGTCATCATTTGGCTGTCTTCACCGCTGTCTCAGACGTCTTCAAGATGTCTACTGCCTGATGATTGACGTGTTTATTCCAGCCGCTTCCAATAAAACTGTGTCCACCAGTGCTGGAGATTGGGGGTGCTTGACCTGGCGTTGTTTTTTAAGGCGTTGTATTTGATGGCTTCTCCAGTCTGTAAGACAAAAGAGGGAAATTAATTGCTTTGATTTTCATGCTTTGCAGTGTGTCTTTTGCTTGCATTGATCTGTTAGAAAACAGAGATAGAAATCCATAATTTGAAGAAAATTTGCATTGATTGTCTTATTAAGCAGTGTTTGCTTGCTTGCGTTGAACTATACATAGAATAAAAGAGGGGCAATGACTGAATGCAACATATTTCATTCTTTGCACTGTGTTTTCAGCTTGTATTGGGTTCAATCTTTTAAAGTGATAGTAACACAATATGGGGTTTGACTTTTTAACAATTGTTGTGAGTCTATGTCCAGTGTGCATCATTGTGTGTTGTGCGTTGTCAGTCGTCAACTTTAAGGTCTAGAAGCAACATTTATGACTCAATCTTGAGATTGCCTTGGTCAGAATGTTCATCTTGACAAGTAGTCCGTAATTGAATATTGGTCACATGAATCCATAAACAAGGTCGTTATGTTATATCCTAGAAAACCTTGTAACCACCCTAGAAGCGTTAAAATCTGGGTCATGTGTGTCCAAAAACGGGTCAAATTAAAAAAAAAGACACCTAGTGTCCACTCTAGAAACCACATTTATGATTCAATCTTGATTTAACTTTATCAGAATGTTTATCTTGACAATATTTAGAATATGTTGAATCTGGGTCAACTGCATCTACAAACTAGGTCATCATCTCAAATATTTTAAAAACCTTGTTACCACTCTAGAAACCACATTTAGGACTCAATCTTCATGAAACATGGTCACAATGTTTGTCTTGACTATTTAAAGGCTATTTTCAAATTTGGGTCAAGTGGGGTCAAAAACTAGATCACTGGGTCAATTGCTGAATCAAAAACTAAGGTGAGCGCTTAAGGACCATTCTCTTGTTTTGCTTAGAACAGCATTTTAAACAGTTACATGTATAGGAAGTTATCAAGTCTAGTGCTTGGTATGCAGCCAAGCAGG
Source organism: Dreissena rostriformis (assembly GCA_007657795.1). NCBI lineage: Eukaryota > Metazoa > Mollusca > Bivalvia > Myida > Dreissenidae > Dreissena > Dreissena rostriformis. The sequence continues at coordinate 95,003 of VMBQ01004188.1, read as the reverse complement.
GGAAATATATCAGTATGGCATTATTTATGATGTGAACTTAATGAAAATATTTTTTTTAAACACTAGGGCCACGACTTTTATATTTCTTGGTTTACAAAACCGCCGACCCTAATTTTTGGGAAATGGGAAAAAAAAAAAAATCGGAAAATCGTCTTTTTTATATATATTTTATTCCCGACCGCTCTGAAAAAGGAGCGAACGAGAAAAAAAAAAAGAATTTTAAACCCAAAAAACTAGCAGATCGGCCGAAAATGGCCGCAATTTTACTATTGCTTAATCAATAATCCGGGTCATTGGAAAGCTTAACTCTGTATACCACAATAGGAGCATGGGTTGCATAGCACTACATTTTCTGACAAGTTTGTAATTTTCTAGCAACAAACTAACAATTCTCGTGCATTTCATGTAAAACATGCGAAAATAAGAAATCATGTAATTCTTCCTCGGGGAAAGCCTGGGCTTTAAATTTGATGATTATTAAAACGTGTAATGCTTTGTTTTAAAGTAAAAACTTTTTAAGTAAATTACGTTGCATCTTAAAGGCTACAGTCGTTGAGATATGTCAGAATTATAATGGTCAAGTGGGGTTATTGTTTGTCGCACTACACAGGCGTGAATGTGTATAATGGAGGCGCTAAAAAACGAGAACAAACTAGATAACAACCAGAAGTCCCTATTCACACCTACCGTTACCCGGCTACCCGCGAACAAAAATCTTTGACACCTACCTTTACCAGCTATCAGTATATAACATGACACATCCCAACGACTGTAGCATTTCATGCATAATACTGTCAAAACATTTAGTCCACTCGTTAAGCGTTTAAACAAATTATCGATTAATTCATTACGCAATTGTTAATGTTTCTTTGAAATCTCAAATGAGCATAATTACATTTGTAATCCGAAACCCATTCCCGAATGTTAATGTCAAAACATTTGTAATCGACGTTAACAGATTCTTGCTTCAAATAACAGTGATAATCTATTTCATGTTGACCCTCTCGTGTTGCCTTTGTCTTCTAAATAAAAAAAGGGCGCGAAAATTACGCCGAATGTACAACGTCGCGTCATGTGCATAGAAAGCGTGGGTGTATTTAGCGTTGTATAAACAAAGCACACATCACGTCAGGGGATTTACGCATGTTCAGTGGCAATATTTCATCAAATCTATAGTCACTTATGCCGAAATTTATTTGATACTTTAGAAAAATGGCAGCGTTTGTGTTAGAGAAATTATTGAGAACTTTTATCGTCAATATTTACAAGAAAGTGCTTTTAAAAATGGAATAAACGGGATTATCGGGAAATGAATAGAAACTTGAAAAGAAGTAAGTATGCAGTAATAGAGTCGGGTTGATACGGATGTATTGGGGAATCGTTCAAGTCGGGATTTTACTATCTATGCGGAAAAGTTTTAAAACAATTAAAAAATGTATCTT
>VMBQ01004188.1:47097-82853 GCA_007657795.1 Dreissena rostriformis | reverse complement strand
TTATTATTTTCAACAAAAACTAAAGAAAAACAGATGCACAACCATGGAACATTTGAGCTGTACATGGATGGATGCTTTAGTTATTTTTTTGTTTTAATTATTTCTTTGTAATAAAAGATATTTGTTGATTTCAATGTAATATTGTATTATCATTCCATAAGTGGTCTGATTAAACATATGTTGATATGTGTTGGAGGTTCATCACCTATCTAAAAAATAAAATAAATAGTAAAAAACGAACAAAGGTCAAATTATCCAACCATATAACATCTTTCAATATGTAATTTTGCTCAGGTTATCTCCACACATTCACTGCAAAGCATCAAACTCTGATGATTCATCATTATTTGTTATGTCAAATTCATATGAATACATATTTATAATGATTTTGAGAGATATGCATCTTTTGAATTCTGAATAATTATAATCTGAATAAAGGATGAAATCAGATGTAATATTTCTCCGTAAAATTATTCCACATAGATGAGGGCTGAGGGACATGATTATTAAATCTGTGTAATATCAATATTTATGATGCATTATATCAGAATACAGAGAATATAGAGATGTTGAAACTGGCATTGCTTGCCCGATTATGGTAATTTAGCTCGTGCGATATCGGAGAGACGTATTCATATGGAAATGAAACAACCTATTAATATTCCGACAATGTCTGAGTTGTCATAACAAATACAAATCTATGATTATAACACAGGAGAGGGAATGCTGATGCAATTGTTATGGAAACCTTATGTGGAATACTTTGCTAAAAGATAACATTAACAATATTTCCAAAAATAAATATGTTTGCAAAGGGCTTGGACTTTGAAGTACAAAATTTTCTTTAAGAGTTCTTCGTTTGAAAAAAAAAGAGGTCAAGTAATTTCAATATCCAGCAAGGTTTTAGAATGGGGATAATTGTGATTATTCATTACGGAATTAAAAAGGAAAGACAATATTGGTATGGAATTAGTGTGGTATAAATATTTGAAATTGATCAAAATTGGACTTTTTGAATTTTTTTTGTCCTAAAAGGTTTTATGAGAATTGTTGTTTCATTGTTATGCATTTTGCTTTTGTGTTTTTCTAAGCCATGCCATTGTCAACAAAGTTTCATCAAAAACATGTTGTTTTCTGTAAATAACTGAAGTTTGCATTGGTCAATCGATCATGATGAAATTTTGAATAATGCAGGCTTATGTACATAGAGACCTAGCTTTGGATTGTGCAATTATTTAAATCAAATTAATTAAGTAAACATTGAAGACCTGGTTTTTATGCCCCCGAAGGTGGGCATATAGTGATCGCACTGTCTGTCTGTCTCTCCGTCTGAAATTCCGTCACACTTTGCGTTTAAGTTTCGAAAAATGTGGAAAAACACTTTGCGTTTAGGTTTAGAAAATTGTGGAAAAAGGAGGCATATGTCATCCTATGGTGTCAAGCCTTGTTTGGAAATAACATGTTCATGCTACAAAATACAATAACTCAAGTTTTCTCTATTCTGTAGTAGGGACCCATATCAGGTGGCATTCCCTCATTCTTTCAACTTACATGTATGTAGTATTTCTTTTCTTTTGTTCTTACCCAACAACTGTTTTCCACACAAAAAACTTTTTTTTTTTCTTGCAAAATGGAAGCAAAGATCCCCATGCCAAAGAAGTGAAAAAAAACCTGATTTTTTTTTTCAGTTACCCTGATTGCTCAGGTGAGCTTTTGTGACCGGTCTTTGTCCGTCGTCCGTCATCCGTCCGTCCACATTTGTTCGTAAACACTCTAGATGCCACATTTACTGTCCGATCTTCATGAAACTTGGTCAAAAGATTTTTCCCAATGATATCTCGATCAAATTCGAAACTGGGTCATGCTGGGTCAAAAAGTAGGTCACTAGGTAAAAAAAAGAAAAACCTTGTAAACAGTGTAGAAATCACATTTCATGCCCAATCTTCATGTTACTGTGTCAAAATGTTTGCCTTAATGATATGTTGGTTGAGTTCAAAAGTGGTTCCGGTCCGTTGAAAAACATGGCCGCCAGTGGGCGGGGCAGTTTTCCTTATTTGGCTTTAAAGAAACCTTGTAAACACNATGCTTTAACCCTTTGAGTGCTGGAACCGGATTTTAAAGGCCTTTGCAAACAGTTTGGATCCAGATGAGACGCCACAGAACGTGGCGTCTCATCAGGATCCAAACTGTTTGCTATTCTGATAGTATTCTTTGAAAAAAAATTCGAAGAAAACGCTAATTTTAGAAATTTAGCAGACAAGATTTTAGCAGACAACAAATTTCCCAGCATGCAAAGGGTTAATGATTAAAGTGATAGGAATCAATGTGATGATGCATAATGTTGATCCTGCTTGATATACACATAGGTCTCATGGAAGTTTAGTGTACAAGTTATGTCTCAATTAAATGATTCTCGTGATAGGAAACAATCTGATGCTCCAATGTTGACATTTATTGATCTAGGTCATTCAGATTTTTGATATAGATGTGATTGCTCGTTTTTCATGATTTGAGTGATCAGAATCAGTACAAAGCTCTTGAACGCATATGATGATCAATTGTTCATCATTTTGATCTGGGTCACTTAGAAGTTCTCTTTGTTTAAGGCAATTTAAAGTGTTGTTACACGAGAATTATTTCACATTGTCATGACAAGAGCTGAATCTGAATCCATCTGATTGGTCATTTTCAAGTAACCCAGATCAGACCAGTCTGATGCTACATATGTAACTTGGTGACATTTCTTCCTACATGATAATTGATTGGTCATTTCCATGATTTGAATTCTCCAAATCAATTTGGATGCTCAGCTCTTGATCTAGGTCACTCAGATGTTTTGCAATTATCGGTAGATTCTGGGACAATATGTGGATGTGTTCCTGCCCGTGTAAATACCAATCTAAAGGGGATTGGATTGGTTTTCAGAAGACATTATTTACCATCAACTCTGTGCTAATATTAACAAATATTCTCACTGATGTCCATCCTTCTTCTCGGTTTATGTTTGTTAGAAAGCTTCTTCGTTAAAGGATTTCATTCACATTTGTTGAAATTAATCCCATGCCTGGAAAGAATTTCTTGGGAAACTTGGACTACCAAAGTTCACCATCATGTTAAAGCACATTGTTAACCACATAGCTTTCTTTGAGAAAAAATAAAATAAATACAAAATATTTTGTTTTATTTAAAGTTTACTTTTAGCCGACAATTTGAAAGGAAATGTTCTAGACGTTGATTTGTACAACCTCCCCTTCCTCAGCTGTGTTTATATGAAAGGACTTGGTATGTCTATGCATACTCTTGGGAAACTTTAAAGCAAGAATATTGCAAAAGGCTGTACATGTACATTAACGCACACAATTTCAAGCAAATCTGTTCTTACAAAGACAAAAAGCCAACATTGTGAGTTGAGTATGAAACTACTGTATCTAGTATGGGAAGTGTTTAGCCAATACAGCAGTTTGACACTCACCTCTTCACATGTATTATAAAAAAAGATAAATGATAGACAAGTGCTGTAATTGTGACAACTCTCCTGTGAATTCCAATAAGTGTTTGGCTGATAACATTTGGTAGAACAAGTAATATGATTTGCATTAATCGCCATATAGAGCCAACATTGTGCCTTGGGTTAGACAGTTTGGATTCAAGATAGTTTTTAAGTACATTGTGAGTACTGTTCTAAATGTGTTCAAGCTTATTATTAAGCACATTGTGGATATAGTACTTTATGTTTTTTTATGCCCCCTTTTTAAAAAAAAGGGGGTATATTGTTTTTGGTCTGTCTGTCATTCGAGACTGTCCCAAAACTTTTACCAAAACTTTAACCTTCGTTAAAGTTTGGTCATAACTTTTGCAATATTGAAGATAGCAACTTGATATTTGGCATGCATGTGTATCCCATGGAGATGCACATTTTGAGTGGTGAAAGGTCAAGGTCATCCTTTGTCAAAAAGGTCAAAAAACACAATCCAAGGGAAGTTATAAGCTTTAAAGGGAGATAATTTCTATACCTACCAAATGATAAAAAGAAATTTTATTTCAAAACGGCGCAGTAGGGGGCATTGTGTTTCTGACAAACACATCTCTTGTTTGTTACATTGAAATGTAGAGTTCAATCAATAAAGAATCCATACAGTTTTTCGTGTCTTGAAAAATGTTTTATTTTAACTTTGGTTTTGATTCATATAAATTTGGTCTTTTTAACAAGCAAATTTGAGATAGACACGATTATGTTTTGCCCAAATGTTTATCATGGAACATTATTGTCCTTTTACATGCATAGATTTTAAGCATTTGCTCAGCTATATACAAACACTTTTTTTTCCAAGTTTTCTGGAATATATTTGCTATTGGAAAATCTGGAAACACTTTTACAGAAGCAATAAATTATTACACGCATGCAAATTGCACATTTGGATTCACTGTTTTTTCTGCAACATAAGACCCAAACAAATAAGTTGTTTGTTTCCACCAACTCAACCTGGAATACCAAAAAGGGTTTGGGATAGCACCAAAATTATTGTAGGTTGAAACATAAAACTTCTTTTCTTAGGACATTTTATTGTGCATGATTATTCTAGCTGTTCAGGCATGTACATGTATATATTGTGTCTTACATAATGTTTTATAACAATTTTATTTAATTGTCACCAATTTGATTTTATCTATGCAAGCCTGTCGTACATGACAACTGTTTATTTATTATAATTATTTTGTCCAATAAGCTGAATAAAAAAAAACAGGCATTGTATGTTCATAATTGTGTTGTGTTCTTAAAAAACTGGGCATAATGCTTGTAGGTAAAGTGTTGTATTAGATTAGCCTGTGCAGTCTGCACAGGCTAATCCAGGACGACACTTTCCGCCTAAACTGGATTTTCGCTAAGAAGAGACATCATTTAAACGAAAAATTCCATAAAAGCGGAAATTGTTGTCCCTGATTAGCCTGTGCCGACTGCACAGGCTAATCTGGGATGACAATTAACGCACATGCATTTTGCCCAGTTTTCTCAGAACACGATACAATAACCTCAATATGCCCACTAAAGGGTACTTGATTGCTACAGGGACACAGTTTCCTTATGATCACTTCCAGGAAATCGGGAGAGGTTTCTCCAATGCTGAATATTCACTGATTGCAAGCATGAGTTTCAATTGGAGCTCTTGTTACTGGAACACTTACCAGTTTCCCCTTATTCTTGGGGATTTAAGTTTTTCATGTTTACAGCATATTTTGGCAATACAAACTTTCCACTGAATGTGTGTTTGATTGGGTCTCTGGCAAGTGAAGAAATTTTATTATTTTATACATTTAACAAAACTGTATCTAAATTGTTACTTTTTTGACCCCATGATCTTGATTGGTCTGTCTGTCTGTCTGTCTGTCTGTCTGTCTGTCTGTCTGTCTGTCTGTCTGTCTGTCTGTCTGTCTGTCTGATCAAACGAATAGATACTGAGATTTCCAGAAGTCATTCTGGTCTGCACCTTTGTACATGTAGGATTCCCACATAAAATAATAAAAATAAGCAACTAAAATACTTGTTATGAGCACTTTGGACTACCATGCTTACACTGTGGATAACTAGCACTTTGATTGGTTTATATATGTCGCATTCTGAGAAAACTGGGCATAATGCATGTGTGTAAAGTGTCATCCCAGATTAGCTTGTGCAGTCCGCACAGGCTAATCAGGGACGACACTTTCAGCTTAAATTGGATTTTCGCTAAGAAGACACTTCATTAGTCCGCACAGGCTAATCAGGGACAACAATTTTCTGCTTTTAATATTGGCACAGGCTAATCTGGGATGACAATTTACGCACAAGCCCAGTTTTCTCAGAACACGACACAAATGACACGCATCATGTTATGACAATAACAAATTACTGAAAGTTGCATCTGCAATTTTTGCCAGTTTGAGCATATTTAGAATAAGAATTACAGTTTCTTAACCTTAATATAAAAAATGTCCTTGGAAAACTGACATGAAGTGGGAATATGTCAGTTTGCATGGGTGAAGCTATTTGTCTGCATGTTAACCCTTTTAGCGCTGGAACCGAATTTTAAAGGCCTTTGCAAACAGTTTTGATCCAGATGAGACGCCACAGAACCTGGCGTCTCATCATGCAGGATCCAAACTGTTTGCTATTCTGATAGTATATATTCTTTGAACAAAAATCGAAGAAAATGCTAATTTTAGAAATTCAGCAGACGACATTTTAGCAGACGACAAATTTCCCAGCATGCAAAGGGTTAAATTCCAGGCTCAGTATGAGCCAAAGGTGAAAAGCCTAAAAAAGTTGACAGTAAAAAATAAAAATAAATGGTTAGGCACATTTTTGGTTGGTTGATTAATGATTAAATTGAAAAATGTATGTAATTGTGACATTTGTTTTTAAACAATACATTTATTTTTTTTAAAGGCGGTTCAAATTTTGGACACACTTGTTGATTACATAATAGTAATCACAAGTCTGGAGAATATTAAATTAGTGGCAGTCGTAAGAACTCTATTTTTGTTCATTTTAGTCTATGGAAAAAATATGGACACAGAAAAATATGCACAAGGCAGCCAAGAATGGACACTGAGTGTAAAAAAAGTCAAATAAGTATGCATTTTGTATGAAAAAGTTTGTTAGATGACTAAAACAAATTTCTCTTTTGAGGCTAAAATGGCATTAGGGTTAGAAGTTACTTAGTCAGTTAAATGTCATTAGAATGTTTGACTAAACTCCTCTGCATGACACGTAAAGAAGTTTTTGCCAATTTGTCTAGCATTAATACTGCTAGAACTCCTTTAAAAAATGTGTAAGTTACACGTATGTGATTGAGAAATATGTGTATGGAAAATATGCATGTGAGAAATACAAGCTTTATTAGTGTAAAAGTGGAGAATCAATATATGATTGAGAATGCTTGATTGAAAACTACTAGTTGGTACTTCTAAGCCTGTTATGCCCTATAATTGTTGCCGAGACTCAGATTGGGACAAATCGCATTGTTTTGACTAAAATTGGGAATTTAATTGTGTTGATTTTTTTTGCTAACAAATACTCAACATTATATTTACTAAGGTTCAACTAATAGAGCTGGATTTTAGATTAATTTAATTTTGGAACTTATCTAGTAGGTTTTTGTAAGCCTTTAATTGGGAATTTTTTAGGTCCCATTTTGAAAAAATATATACTTTTTCCATTGGGAATGGGTATCCCTACCGGATTCAAATTTGAATGAAAAAAAAACACTGCTATATAGTGTACTCTGATAATGTTACAGTTATTTCATCAAGTATAACGGTGATTCAAGTAATCTTCCCTAAGTGGCAAGGGATGTGCCTTATTAGGCCAATTAGTTACTTTGCACAGTTTTGCTGTAAAACTTCTATGGCAATTAAGTGGATAAATAGAAATGAATCTTTCTGCCAATTCCCTTGTTAGTGGTCATTAAATGTCTTGTTATTGGAAATAACATTTCAGTTCTGTTTGTGAAATTCTCCAGCAGGGATCATGTTTAACATCTTTAGAAATTGGTGTGGAAGTTCCCATGATGATATCACTGATTTGAAGAAAGGAATATTGGCTGCAACGACTTTTGGTAGAATAATGGCCCTTTGTCTCTGTTTACACTAAAAGAATGAATAGTCCTAAAATTTTGAGTGATCAACTCCTCCACTACCAGGTGGGTATCGCTAGAACTTTCAAGGTTGAATTTAATGACCTTCATGTGTAGATGATCGAATGTATATGAAGGAAGTTTGCCTGCGACGAGTTTTGGCAGAATTATGGCCAATGATCTGATTTTCCACTGTGAAATATAAAGTCATAATTCCTCTAACTGCCCCGCCCAATTTGCCCAAACTTTCACAGCTGAATAACCTTAATGTGTAGCTGATAGATAAGAAAGGAAATCTGACTGCAACCAGTTTTGGCAGAATTATGGTCCTTTGTCTTTTTTCTACTGTAGAATATAAAGTGGATTCGTCTGTGTCCAAACATGCATTGTGGGGGCTTCAGTGTCTGTGACACATTTCTTGTTTCAGGTTGTCTATAAGTAAAGTAAATCATTGTTAGTTCGTAATTCAAATTATAACAAGGGAATCCCTGTATCTATTTATAGCACCAGTGCACCAAACACCACAATAAGGCTTTGAGGAATCTAAGTTTTGTTATGTGTTTGTATATAATTCATATGATAACCAGGGATCCCCTGTTTCTATTTATAGTACCATTGCCTAACACCACAATTTAGCATTTAGGAATCTTAAGGAATGTTTTATATCATTTAGGATGTAATATAAGAATTTTCCCTGTATGGAGTTTGTATGACTACTATTGAATCCCAATGTCTATTTATAGCACCAGGGTACCAAGCGCCACAATGAGGCTTGGAGGGATAGCCTGCGGTACCGCAGACCAGACCTGGACAGGATGCAGGGGATCCGCAGGATCACCATCAACAATAATCCCATGATTGGTGACCAAGGGGCAGCACTCTTGGCTGAAGCACTGAAGGATGACTTATGGTTGAAGGGTGAGTACTCTACCTTTGTTGGTATCTGTTATAATATGTTAGCTTGGTGCATCAAAAACTTTAGGCTTGTATACAAAACTCTCTGGACAACGGTTTTTGGGAAGAACCAGTTCATTGTGTCTTAAGTAAGATCTGGAGAATGTTCCCTGACTTGGGGTCGAACCCTGGACCTTTAAGTCAATAGGTCGACACCGTATCAATAACTCCATTGCAATCTCTTCTGGTCACAAGTGAAAAGAATCTTTAACTCTTCTGTTGAATTGAAATGAAGTAATTTAAATCATCTGATTGACTTATTATGGTCATGATATTTTGAGGGTTAAACAATAATATCTGATGCTGATTATAAAAGAGTAAACCTGATAATAAACCTGGAAAACACTTTCAAGCACTTGTAAAGCTGATTATGTGCACCCGTAATGTATAAATGTATGTTGACTCCTTTTGTAAGGTTACTCGACCTACGTTACATGACCAAAATACTGTAAAATACTGAACAAATGACTGTAATTCTGTAAAGTACTGCTTAGAATCTTATCAAACATAAAAATAACACCCAACCTGTTTTTCGACAGCCCTGGACATGCAGGGTAATGGGATATCGTCTGCCGGTGCCAAGGCCATGCTTGATGTCCTGAAGTACAATACGACCCTTGTGGTTTTGGATGTACGACGAAACCCTCTGATTGGTACGTAGCAATGTCAAGTAGGACGCCTTTGTAGTCCAATAGAAAATCTGAGTAAATTTAAGACCTTTCTTAATAGATTCTACTTTTAAAGGCTTCATTTCCAACCCTAAGATACTATTGAGCAGCAAACAGCATAAAACCGCCTGCTAGTTACATAGTGGTTAGTGTCAGAATTCTTGATTGATACGATTTAGTTTCCAGAGACTACACATTGTGTTACCAAATGCTGAAATAACACTGGAAAATAGCATCATTGTAGAACCAGAATCCTTTTTTTTTTGTATTCAGTACAAATCCATATTTTTTCCAGCTTATTCTCAGTGTTGCCATTCAAAACCAGTGTGTTATCAGTTTGTTGTTAGTGCATTTCCAACTTAATGTCAGAAAGCCATTCTGTAAGGGAAGTTACATTGTGACAAAGCTTTAGTTTATCATTACTGTAATGTTGTGTAACAATGTTTTGAATTTTGTTTCATTTTAAAGAGGTCATGAGTAAGTATAAACACGCTGAATCGTTGAGGTAGTCGTTTGAGTCTGGTTCTGGGAAAACCAGACCACACTGGCTAATCAGGGACGACACTTTCCGCTTTTGTGGTATTTTTCGTTTAAAGGAAGTCTCTTTTTAGTGAAATTCCTGTTTAGGCAGAAAGTGTCCACCCTAAATAGCCTGTGCAGATTCTGGGATGACACTTTAGAGGCATGCATGAAGCCCAGTTTTCCCAGAACAAGACTCGTATGTTGATTTGTGTTTTGAAAGTGCAGTTTTATTTTAGCTGCGAAAAGTTTTTATTTTCAAATGAAAATTGAATTATTTTCAATGCATTCATTGCATTTTTTGCTCATATTTCAAGTCTTATTAGAAGCATATTAATTCTGAAATATTTTATTCCAATCATGGAATGTGAAACTGTTACTTTCTTTAATTGTGTTGATTTAAATTTGAGAACTTTTTTCTCAAATAGTTTAAGTGACAAAACTGTTCAACCATGTTCAGTTCATGTAGGACTTTTAGTTTACACAGATTGTGACTAACATACAGGTTGATGTTTAGTTTTGTAGTTAACCCAGAATGTAAAGTGTTTGTTGAACATGCTTAAATTGCTTTGTTATAAAATAAAGGATGCCATTGCATTATAAACATGTCTCAATGTCTGTTATGTTACACTACATTTTCATGTACTTGTACACTGGCAGGTTATAAGTTCAGGTTTGTTTTGGCCGTGTTTTTAAGCAAATTGTTCACAGTTAAGCAAAACCATTTTTTTTTTATAAATAATTATATTGAAAAATGTATGCCTTCAAATTATCATAAAGAGGTAGACTTAAAGAAAAAAGCTAGAAATATTGGTTGCTTTATTATCAATCAAATCTTAAAATAATAGAATATTGTAACGCTTTTGAAACTGATACAGATTAGGCTTTAACCCTTTGCATGCTGGGAAATTTGTCGTCTGTAAAATGTTGTCTGCTGAATTTCTAAAATAAGCATTTTCTTAGAAAAATTTCAAAGACCACTATCAGAATAGCAAACAGTTTGGATCCTGATGAGACGCCACGTNTTTTTTTCTGTAAAACAATATGATATAATCTTCAAGCACTTTGTCATTATGTTGAACACATTATTGGCTATGGTGTCTGCAATATAAAACAATTTGTAGAGTTCTCAAACTTAACTGGTAAGTGAGTACGTACTTAACTATCATCTATTTTATTGTAGATATTCGTTGATGATTTGAGTAAAATTGTTGTTAATTGTTATCATTTTGTTTAGGAAGAATATCATTATTAAGAATACGAGTAGTTTTATACACACTTGCATTACAACATAAAATGCAACATACGGTTTAAATCATTTTATACTCACATTTGGAATAATAAAAAAGGCCATGTAAAATAAATGTTCATAGTCAACAAGATATTAAAAATATATTCGCCTTAAGTCAGTTGAACGGCTTCGGACAACTTTGATCGAGTATTACTTTTGTACGCATTTGTTTATGAGAAAAACACATTCAGGCAGTAATCTAGACGATGTGAAACATTAGTATATCTTTATATTATAGAACACTGTTGCACTACTGTCGAATGCTCCAATGTGTAGTTATTGAAAATGCATTTATACAACTAGAGGCTAGTCAAACATCTACATAAACAGTGAAATGTCCTTGATTTAAACGTTGGTATATCATTATAGTGCATCCATACAAAGGAAATGCGCAACGGAGCAAAACAACCATGACATTATTTAACGAATATAATACGCATAATAACGGAATGCAGCTATCAAGCAATTGTAGTAGCAGGTCAAGGACGATGATGCAAGCATGTGAGACCTCTTTAAACAGTTGCTGGCAAAATATTGTTATCTATGTGTTTTCACTGGAGTTGTATGCACGGAACATAACAATAACGAATGTTTGTTTAGATAGGGCGTGAAAACATATGCAATAAACGTCTTTTCAGTTTATAGTCAAGGAGGTATTGCATAATCGAAATTTATTCAAGCGTTCACAGCTGTTGCAGTAATATATCATACACGCTCATTGACAACATGTCACACTATTTCTCTATCTAATACACACGTATAGAGCAAAACCGAACAATGAATTTCGCTGTGTTAAAACTTTGTTTGGAATATAAAAAAAAATCGCCATTTTAAGAAGACGGTACGAAGCTCGGTACCATTTACATTCGCACATACAGAACACGTATAGGTCTTGTACGATGCTACGTAGCGAACTATTTGCCGGCACAAATACATATTATTTTAAGGAGTATTTCGCCAATAAATAAATACTTCCCTCTGTATAATTATACGTTCACACAGAGCACGGTTAAATTTCAACATTGTTTAGGTCAGTATGTCTGTCATAAATTTATGATTTATTTCTTGTTTATGGTCAATGATAAACATGCTAAACATATGCAGGTGTTTGTGATCCACAAACAACAAATAAATCTCAACTCAAGGATTGCGATTGACTGTTAAGAAAAAAACAGACCGTATTTCAACATTTTTGAAACAGCAAACAATCACTGTGTAATGGCTTCATGATGTTTTTTTTTAGTGACGTTATTTGATGTAAAGCCATTTTTGTTTTGTTAAATAAATAAATATTACAGAAAAACTGTACAAATGATGGGGTACATGAAGTTAAATGCACGTTTTTTGCTGAGAAAGGAATTCCTAAAAGCACTCGCAATGGATCTTGGTTAAGGTTTCCTACGCCTCAATAAATAAAATGTTAAGTTTTTAATACTAATTTACTATTCTCTAAGTCCGTCACAAATATGACTGTGAAATCGCTGGAAATGTGTAAAGATATGAAAGTCTAAAAGAATTGTAAAGGTATAGACCCTGACGGCAAGTATTAACAAGGAAGAAGGTTAAAGAAAGTAATATTACATATAAGATATTACGTGCGTATCACCTGTTGTTTTGTCAATAAAAATAACTAGTTCTACGAAGAGGAATGTAGCCGTCTGCCAATTGCGTAACTAAATACACCAGACGTACCAGCTGATCTCACAAGGCAATTTGTAAAAATACAAATGTGTCAAAATTTGCCGTAATAAGTTTGCTCAGTACCTGTTTCTTTCAAACGCAGGAGCATTGCATTATATTTTTGATTGGTTGTTTATGCCAGTAAGAAATTGAATAATAGAATCAATTTTAAGCCCTGGCTTTTTTCAAACTAGTATCGCTAAATGAAAAGAACGTGTCTAATAAGGAATGTTGATAGTGTTCTTTTTTACAGTCAAGAGTTGTTTATGTTTACAACATTGAACCATTTGATATATAGAACAAAGATCCGTACGCAGAAGGAACCTGTATTTTTGTGTTCTTTTGGTTTATTTTTGTGTGTTCTTAGGTACTATACTTTCTGAGAACATTCATAGATTTGACTATGTAAACTACCATACCTTTTTTTGTTTCAAGTAGGTGTTTTGTTCGCAAAACATTGATTTCCAAATGATGTTTTAAAATATGCGAACCACTGCACACTGAATGTTTATGCGAACGACCACACATTTATCTTAACATGTAGCAACACATTCAAATATATACTACAATGAAGCAAGTGAGGTTTTAGATATAGCATTCCAGTCCTTATAATGTATATGCCGTTATTATGGGTCTAGCAAATAAGATACTGCACCAGCATGAAAACAACAACGAAGGGACAATGACGGGATTCACTTGCTGTAACACAGTCTATAAGAACGACAAATGTGAATAACGATAGGTATAGGTACACGTATCATGGAAATTTTATTATGATGATTTTTGACAAATCATAGTTAGTGCACATCCAGTAATTACTGACAAATGTGCAAAATGTTGACTTCATTTTTTAATCAAGATCTTTAATAAAAAAATGTACGTTTTATCATCTACAATTGCTTTTAATGTATGAAATTTGAAAAAGTATGCGGAGACTCGCTTTTTTAATCTCAAATCACACAAAATCCAGAAAAAGAAAACTAAACACGTTTAGACAGCTTGTATGACTGTATGTATACATTGGTTGGTAATTTGACGAATTGATGCCAGTTTGGTTCGTCTTCGCTTCACGGACTCCTTAAAATGAAAGCACTGAAAAAACGCGAGCCATTGTGTCTTATCGATGGCCATTCTAAATTAGGTTTTTACAAATTTCTAATTTTTGGATCGGTTTGAAAATGTGCATTCGCAGCATATATATGTTTATTTAGATGTATACAAGCCATATTCCTCGATATCTACAAAATAATATCGCTGATAGTTTACAGTATACTTAAAGCTAAGAAATGCAATTCTCTCTCAAAAAGACATTGATTTACTGGAAGACGTGTTGTCAGTTTATGACCCTCGTAATTTTATTCATGAAAAACCATTGTTTTGTTTTAAGATTGGATACAACAGCGGGAAACTTGGTTATGGGGGTCTCTACGTACAAAGTTGTCCTTTATTATTTCACTGAAGTAAAAGGTCTTACATAAAATTACGTCAGGATTGGAACTAGTATATTACCTATAATGAATTATTAAATCTCAGTTTCTCTCCTACGCTAAGAATGATTTGATATGATTATAGTCGAATGAATTTTGAGTATTACTGATAAATCTTTCGATTTTCTGGAGGGCACAATCTGTGAGTCTCTGTTTAAATAAGGGCGTCGTATCGCCGAACTCCTCCAACATAAACGCGTTCCACAAAATATGATAGACAATAATGTATTTTATACGCTTCGTCCAATAGGTTCGGCAACAGTCGTCATGGCTGACGAGAAAAGGTAGACCTTACGTGGGTACCGGTTACATGAACGGGTTGTTATTTTCACCCACTCTAAAACGCATGACATCAACGTCACATTTAGCGGTAAACCACATTCAGTTAGTGCAAAAACATTAAAAACATAAACGCTTGCAAAACGTAAATTAAGCGTATATGTGCAATCAAAGAGCCAATTATTTGAAATGCTTCATGTGGTATCTTTCTTTTGTTAGAAACCACCATCATTTTTTTGTCAGTGTAAACAAAGCGAGAAGTATATGAACAAACACATCATATTCTTTGTATTGCGTAAACGCACAATTATTAACTTAGAACTATGAATAATTGCTAATAACATACGTTCATTATCTTAACTTAACTCCCAAGACGACATAATATTGCCTTTGTTCGGGGCAGCGTACCAAGCATAATCATCAAATAACTTCTTCTGTTATGTTGTACCGACCTGTTTCTTTCAAAGAAATGTTTCAAGCTGTAATTGCTTGCTAATAATAATGACATGTTGCATATTAAACCAGTAATTAGCCATGATTTATCGCTAACTATTATCGCTAGTCTGAGACGTATGACTACGAAAGAATGTTAATGAGTTTATTCACACACCCGTTTTCATACACCTGATCTACAAATGTGTCCCTTTATTGTTAGCTTCTTTGGAAAATAACTCCACATCATGCGCTTCATCCAATGGCTTCATCGTACGCAGTGTATCGCTCAACACAATACGAAATATATAAAGATATCCGGAATGCTTGATATGGTACTGGTCCTAAAACTTCTTGTGAGAACAAATGTCTTCTGTATGATATTAAACAACAACTCGAGTTTCTACAATTGGCAAATGAATTATATTTAGTTATATTTACATTCAATATGTAATATTTGTGCATATGAATATAAACTGCGAGACAGCAAGGAATGCTTAAATGATTAAAACACATGTGGACAATGCTTGATATCCGATTATGCTATATGTATGTATCTTTACAAGCGACGGAAAATATAGGCCAAACATGTATTTTCAACATAAACTATAGTCCATTTGCATGATCGATGTTTGTGTAAATTATGTTGTTAATAAATTCAAATACACATCACTAAAATAATTATATGTCAAAGTTCATTGGAAATAATATCAATCGGTGATGGGATATTTGCAGTAGCTCATACAATAATTATTTTGGTAAAAAGTATATCCACATAAAAAGCAACGTATATTTCCAATAAATATCAGCATGGTAATGTTAACTACATCAGTTTAAACACGACTAGAAATAGAAGTGTTTAAATGTGAAGATCATTATCGTACATATAAACTTGTTCTGAATAACCAATTCGTTAATGCATCATTTCAAACTCTTCTCGAAAAAATGATGTTTAAATGTGAAGATCATTATCGTACATACTTGTTCTGAATTACCAATGGTTCTTCTACAAAAGACTTTTCAAAACAAGTGCATCAATTATGGTTGTATATTACGCACACTTATATCTGTAATTATTCTAACGTTGAATGGCGATACAAAACGACGCCCACACAACACAATATGGTCGTTTTTGTGTACTGTGTTTGAGCTGTGTTTTGTCATGACCAATACTTTTACTAAAAGAGTTTATTCAGTACCTTATGAACACTGGCCCTAAAAACACATTTCGGTTAATCATAATAAAATGATCACTATTTTTAGAACACCATGTAGTTCAATATGACGACATACAACATTTTTCAAAAAAAAATCACGCTTCAAATGGGGTAACCAACGATATTGTTTGAACTCATTTCAAATATCCGCGTCCTTTAGATGGTAAGGTGTGCATTGGATCAAGATGAAATTGTCTCAGGCTCGACACGAAACATTTTTAAGCAAGTCTCAAGCTAATGTGTTAAGAAGTCTCGCATGATAAAGTTCATTTTTATCAATTCCTTGCTACGTATTCTCTACATTTGATTTTCGCGCATTAAATCATGCAATACTTTATTGATAACATATTCAATGTTAAATGCTCATCACGGCAATACTTTATTGATAACATATTCAATGTTAAATGCTCATCACCAGGGATTTCATTTGTGTTTGAATATAAGTCGCGCTCTGTTAAACGGGGGTTAAATGCATATGCGTTAAGTTTAGTCCAGATTGGCTTGTGCAGATTAGCCTGTGCAGTCCGCACAGGCTAATCAGGTACGACACTTTCCACTTGTATGGTATTTTTTGTTTAAAGAAAGTATCTTCTTAGCGAAATTCCTGTTTAGGCAGAAAGTGTCGTCCATGATAAGCCTGTGCGGACTGCACAGGCAAATCTGGGACGACACTTTACGCACATGCACTTAACCCCTTTTCACAGAGCAAGGCTCAAATAAAATTTACCTGAACCGTTGACGTGTCAGTTTTTTGCCACGCATTTTACATATGACCTGATTATAGGTAACCGCGTTCCAAATTTTAAATGTCAAGGAACACGAGACGCCATTAAGAAGGAATCATAGACAAAAAGTCGAGAAAATGTAAAGTCTGTTACTACTTTTTGATATGTTTTGAGACGTTTTACAAATGACGTTGTAAACATATTTCTTTGTTGTACTGATGTGTTCGGGAATTCGTATTTTGAATGCGATGTATGCAGACCATGTAATTATTGTCTGCATTCTTGCAATTTTCGAATTGACTTTTTCTATAAGGCATCAACGAAAAGTAACAGACTTTCTATGAGTGCAAACAAGTCGGTATTTATTTAAAACACTTAGATTATTATATACAACCTTTGTTTCCTTATTTGTTTATTATTTATTTCTCTAAATTCTCAAATACTCCGTTTTAAATACACAATTTTAGTCTCATAAAACATTCTCGATGAAGAAACTGAACATGTGAAATATTATAAATATAATTGCTAAACGAAAGTGCACTTTTAAAATCAGAGTGTTATTTCTTGAATTAACTAAGACGGAATAGAAAACAAACAGTGTGGTAATTCTTATAAATGCAACCAAAAAATGGATATAATCTTAACTGTAAGTCTTTGTCATAGGAATACCCTAGTCAGCTTCGGTTAAGTGATCGTCGAACAGCACTTACGCCATTTTAATATCTTCCAAACATTCCAATTCAAATATTATTCAAATATTATTAATTATCTATTTAAGATTATAAACAACCATTTGTGTAATCATCGGTCGTTGGTTTCTGTCCGAAATTCGTTATGCCTTAAATATTTATTTCCGTCTGTTATAAAAACATGAAGGAGTAAACCAATTAAACCTTTAAATTAAACTAGTAATCATTTAATTAAGAAAATCTGTGAAAGAGCAGATACATTTGTTTCTGGATTTGTTTACATTTTAATTAACCAATGCTTTTATTTACTTGATGAGTTCCACGATAATTATGTTCATTGTAGGATTTTTTTTCAAAATGTACACCAGAAAGCTGCAAATTGTGTACAAGTTGTTGTATAGTCGCTGACTTCAAAGCTGTTCAAGGTTTCAACCTCTCAAGACAAATCAAACGTTTAAAATCTGTTTGTTAAGTTTTTTAACATTTTATTTTATTAATTTTCCAATTCGAACATAAGCTATTGGTCAGTTGCGCCTGTCTGTATCGAAGCTTTAACAAAATACGTGAAACATAATTATTATTTATACTTACAATCAAAGAAGGCTAATTTGACCTTTATTAAAAACAAAAGGCTTTTGAAACATGTTAGTATGTTCTTATAGTAGTGCAAGCAATAAAATATTGTAGAAATTTGTATTCCGAGAAAATATCGAACATCATCAAAATAGCATATGTATTTCTTGTGTGAGCGAAATTAGAATAGACTATTTAAGGTTCACTTTGTGTATATTTTGCTATGTGTCAGGGTCTAAGCCAGGGGTAAGGGTTAACAGGTTAAACAGAGAGTTCGGTTTAATATATTATTGCAAATGTATAATATTTCCATGTAATATTATGAAACCATAATCAAGAGGCTAATCAAGCAAATACGCAATTTATTTGAGTAAGCATCTGTCTAACGTCGTTGATTGCTAAATTATCTCAAAGATAAGGTGTTAGCGGAAGCGTATAAGTTAATCGCTGAAACAGTTGTTTGTAAAATATTTTATGAACGGTAAATTACGAACGCAAAATTATCAAAAACGCTTAGTGCGGAAACTCTCTGAAATGCAGTTTGATATTTAATGCTCGATTTCAAGAGGACATTGATGCTAAATTACGTAGTGAAAGAGAATTTAAGTAAATATTAGATTTATGTAAATGACTTTTTCTTAATTATTAATGACCAATACATGCGTAACATGTTATTCTTGTATTTAACTATTATTCACCTTTATTTGGTTACTTCATTATTAGAGATTTCAATGAGTGTACATTAAACATTATTTGTAACGGACTATTCTAATGAACCAATTCCATAGTAGATATTATATATGTTATATATTTATTTAATTTCAATTGGAAATTTGCTAATTAAGGAGACGAAGTACATGAAGTTTTTGTGCTATTCGATCATTTCTTTTCGTTTTAGCATTTAAAATTTATTTTTGCGCCAGATCGATTTAACATAAAGAATTTAACATCTTTTACTTAGCATTTTGCATTGAGAAGTAAAACGTCGGCAACCAGTCCAATTCATTGCTCATGACTCCAGACAGTTCATGGTCGATTTCAACAGAAATATTCATCTTGGAAGAACTCTTTTTCTAAATAATTGGCCAGAATGTGAAATTTCAAACATTCATTTGCGTCGAAACAATTAAAATTAGCGCAATTAAACAATACAAAATGTTCCATGTACCTCGAATTTTGAACATTTTTGGCATAACAACAATTATTGTAGAATATCTTCTGTTGTAATCAACCATGAACTGTCTATAGTCATGAGAACGAATTGGCATGGAGACGAATTGCCGTTAGTTTATCATAAAAAACCCCCAAAAAAGAGGTTATTTTGATGTATCCCATTATACAAACATTATACCGAATGCTTATTGAACCATTGCAGAAATACAACAGCGTTGTAATTGAAAAAAAAACACGTTTGTATGCAAACAATTTAAAAAAAATCGAACGTAAAAAGGTTATGTGTTTTTACAGTTTATTAATACTGTTTAAGTATAAACATAAGTCAAATAAACGTTAAACCAGAAAAGAACATGTTTTGATAATTTTGTCGATAACAGTTTACAAAGTTGAGTAAACGTGATATTTGAATAGCGGAATTAACATTGAATATTATAACAAAAGTACGCAATACTTATTTAGCAGTGAGCATGAACAATAAGATACATTTGTATTGCATATACATTCATCCACAAGAAAAGATAAAGCAAACATAAAATAACGATATAAAATCATGTATCATAGCATTAATACATGAAACGACCATTGTCTCTTGTTTTGCAATGGCGGAATATCATTTGATACAAAGTATGTTCGGGACAAGTTAAACCACTTCTCGGGGATCTGGATTGATAACGTTAAAAATGTAACGACACCTGAAAAATTATGACTGAACGCCAATGTTACTTACGTGCCAAATTATAAATGACAATCGTTTGAATGCTAGTTAATTGTCGCGCTATTCCCATATGACGTGATGAGTAGGTAAGCGTGTTCTTATATAAATGTCGTATTAATGTGAACACCTTCACGATGAAATACTAAAAATATACTTGTGAAAATATATAGGTTATTTCAATAGCGGGATATATTTTGACACGTTAAATACATGAGTGCATGGACATTTGCGAATACCACTGTTTTCCTTAAACACACACACCATTGTCAATAGGATTGATTTTAATACCCAAAATCCAGTTTATCTGCGTCGTTGCAACGCTATAGTATTCTTATATACAGCCAGATTTTCAAAAAGCTGTGGTTATTGCGGGATATTTGAATTTCAGTACGGAGTGTGCTATGTATATAGGCATAATAATTGATTAACGAAGTGTTTATCAAAAATGAATATACTACTAGATAAGGTGGGACAATCACGGGTTTAGAAGACACAACGACACTCAAAGTGAGTCGGAAGTTGACAAAGATCCAGTTTTCTTACAGAATCGGTTACAAAACTTTAACGTCATCCCTGTTTCATAATAATTGATATTGTATTAAATATATGTGAAACAAGCATTAAATGTATCTTTGTCATATCTTGGGTAATATTTACCTCTCGGAAAAATGTTGTTTGTGGAGTTGTTTTTACAAAAGAAAACGAGTTCGGAACTAAAACACTAATTTTCAATACCATGTATACAACTACTTTTGAATCATCCAGACTCAACTTTTGTCTGTGATTGGGAATGATTAGATAATATTTGTTAGTTAAAGTGTTTATTATAGGTTGTAGTTGTATCATTTGTTATTGCAGTTGATCCTGGTGAGACCGTCTTGCATGACATGCGCAGTTAAATGTTTCACGAACGCACAGACATTTATTATGTTTAAGTAAAGATCAAATAAATATACAGCATTCTATTTGCATAGTAAGAGTTTTAAAACATAGTCCCGGGCGTTATATTAGTTTTATGGTGACGATGTTAAATATCACGACATAAGGTAACAAAAGGTATACACGAAGAAATTGATTAAAAACTAATAGTATATTAGACACATACACATATACATTTTCGGTGTGCATACGGATAAGAATAAACGCTCATTTAAGATTTACATTAAACGCCTGCTTTCAATTGTGTGTAACATAACTTTTGTGCATATATACCCAAATGCTATTTTCCGGCGAATAACTACATTTATTACGTCTCATCACTAAGTTGAATTGCATCTGACATTTTCACTATGTATATGATGCTCGGATCTGAAATCTTGTTTACAATAAGGAAATAAGCTGACAGGTTAACTTAATTTCGTCGTGCATCTGACATAATTGCCTTATTTGCTTCTCTGTTAGAAAATAAATCATTGCGTAGCTAAATGTGCATTGAACTTGTTTTCATTGTATAATGCTATGATGTTTCGTCTTTAATAATAATAATTCTGAGCTAGGCAAGAGGTTCACCGCGCCGTTAGACCTTACTTTGTTCCAAATTTGCTTACACATTGGCCGTTCCCAGGCGATAACCACATGTTTAATGTGTATGTTGTGTATATTATGTGTCAGTTTGGAACCTTCCTTTTTAGGTGAATATTGCTTGGCTAAGTGTCAGATTTTGAGCTTATTTAAATTGGTTTAAGCCAAAAATGATTTGTAATGACCTTTCTAAGATTATTGACCAGAGTGATACTATTGTTGAGTTTCTTTTTTCCTGTATTATGAATTTAAGTACTATACATTTGACATTTGACTTCACTCACAACGCGAGTTTGCTGTCAGATTCCGTATTATTAGTTGCTTGCATGTGGAAGAATTATTGTGTGGTTTTTCCTAACATGATAACATTATACATGAAAAGTAAGGTGAGTGATATTTTACATTCGTTAGAACTGATTGTGCTAACTCTCTTGAGCTGTATAACCAAGGTGAGAGGTTAATGAAAAACATATAATATATTCTGTGCTTATCACCTGTTGTTTTAACAATGACCACAGTATTTATGAACTAAGAAATATGAATAGTTGCCAATAACGTAACACATTTCATTATCCCATTCACGTTTCAATCGATGACATTCTTGTTTCGGTTCTTGAGGAAGCGTATCATAGATAGTCATCAAATGGCTTCGTTTGCAAAGTTATATATACATGCTTCTTGCAAATCAATTTTGGGTCATGATATTTTGTAAGTGGTTGTTAAAAATTGTGTCATATAGAATATTTAACCCGTGGTGTAGCCATGATTTATTGCCACGAATATGGATAATTCGACACAGCATGCCTTCGAAGGAATGTGAATAGTGTACTCACATTCCTATCTTGATACAGATGTTTCTGTGGTGATAAGCATTATAAGTTCCTATTCCTGGATATGAGATTGAGGTTTGTGATTTTGCGGCCGGACGGCGCCAAAAAGTTGATTTCGCTAAAAACATAAATTTATCATTTACAAGTCTTTTGACCGTTCCAAGGCGGTGACCCCAGCTTTATTCTGCTATGTGTATATGTTGTTTCGTTTTGTGCCGTACTGTACCGTTTTGGCAATTGGTTCCTTGCCATAAATAAAGGGGCCACAAAGGTGGGTATGATAGAATTGCAATACTGCTGCAGTTTCCGTAGTTTCACTTCCTTATATTGATGAAACTTTGGCTATAGCATGCTTGCAAGGAGAAATATCTCCGGTTTGTATTTGTTCAAGTCGATTCAATGTCGATGTTATTACAATAGAATAGGTTCATCTTCAATACTATTATGTTCAATTCTATAAGTTAAGGTAGCGGTATTGCACTAAAATGTTGTCAGTAGCTAGCATACACGCAGATCTAGCAGATCACGTGGATTATGCATGTGAGACCGGTCGGGTCAATGTCAATGTGAATGTTATTCAAAACAAGTGCATCAATGATGGTTGTATATTACGCACACTTATATCTGTAATTATTCTAACGTTGAATGGCGATACAAAACGACGCCCACACAACACAATATGGCCGTTTTTTTGTACTTTGTTTGAGTTGTGTTTTGTCATGACCAATACTTTTATCAAAAGAGTTTATTCAGTACCTTATGAACACCGGCCCAAAAACACATTTCGGTTAATCATCATAAAATAATCACTATTTTTAGAACACCATGTAGTTCAATATGACGTCATACAACATTTTCCAAAAATAAAATCAGGCTTTGATTTTTTGTTTGTTTTTGTTTAAATTCATTACAAATATCCGCGTCCTTTAGATGGTAAGGTGTGCATTTGGATCAAGATGCAATTTTCTAAGGCTCGGAACGAAACATTAAGCAAGTCTCAAGCTAATGTGTTTCGAAGTATCGCAGGATAAAGTTCATTTTTATCAATTGCTCGCTTCGTATTCTGTACATTTGATGCTCGCACATTAAATCATGAAATAATTAATTGAAAACATATTAAATGTCAGATGCCCCTAACAAGGGATGAGTCGCGATCTGTTAACATGGAATTAAATGCATGAGCGTTAAGTTTAGTCCCAGATTGGCTTGTGCAGATTAGCCTGTGCAGTCCGCACAGGCTAATCACGTACGACACTTTCCGCTTGTATGGTATTTTTCGTTTTAAAAAAAGTGTCTTCTTAGCGAAAATCCTGTTAAGGCGGAAAGTGTCGTCCAAAATAAGCCTGTGCGGACTGCACAGGCTAATCTAGGACGACACTTAAGGCACATGCATTTAACCCCCTTTTCACAAAGCGAGGCTCAAATGAAACTTACCTGAACCGTTTACGCGTCAGTTTATTGCCACGCATTTTCCATATGACCTGATGATATGTAACCGCGTTCCAAATTTTCAATGTAAAGGAAAATGAGAACGCCATTAAGAAGGAAACCTAGAGAAAAAGTCGAAAATGTATAGTCTGTTACTACTTTGTGATATGTTTTGAGACGTTTTACAAATGACGTTGTAAACATATTCCTTTGTTGTACTGATGTGTTCTGGAATTCTTATTTTGTATGCGATGTATGTAGACCATGTAATTATTGTCTGCATTCTTGCAACTTTGGAATTGACTTTTTCTATGAGGCATCAACGAAAAGTAACAGACTTTCAATGAGTGCAAACAAGTCGGTATTTATTTTAAACTTTTATCTTAGATTGTAATATACAACATTTGTTTCCGATTTGTAAATATTTATTTCTCTAAATTCTCAAATTAAAATCTCCATTTTAAATTCACAATTTTAGTCTCATAAAAACATTCTCGATGAAGAAACTTAACATGTGAAATATTATTAACATAATTGCCAAACTACAGTGCACTTTTAAAATCAAAGTGTTATTTCTTGAATTAACTAAGACGGAATAGAAAACAAACAGCGTGGTAATTCTTATAAATGCAACCAAAAATGGATGTAATCTTAACTTTTAGTCTTTGTCATAGGAATCCCCTAGTCAGCTTCGGTTAAGTGATCGTCGAACAGCACTTTACGACATTTTAATATCTTCCAAACATTCCAAATTCAAATATTATCTATTTAGGATTATTAACAACCAGTTTTGTAATCATAAAAAAAAACGTCGGCTTCTGTCCAAAGTTCGTTATGCCTTAAAGATGAATTGCCGTCTCTTACATAAACATGAAGGAGACACCCAATTTAAGTTAAACAAGTAATCACTTAATTAAGAGAATCTGTGAAAGAGCACATGCATTTGTTTCTGGTTTATTTACATTTTAATAAACCAACGCCTTATTTACTTGATATATTCAACGGTAAATATTGTTCATGGTAGGATTTGTTTTTTTGAATGTACACCAGAAAGCTACCAATTGTGTACAAGTTGTTGTTTAGTCGCTGACTTCAAAGTTGGTCAAGGTTTCACACTCTAAACACAAAGCAAAAGTTAATAATATGTTTCTTAAGTTTTTTTAAATCGAGTTTTAGTTACAATTTGCCCTCTCATTGTTTTTGATTAATTTTCCAATTCGAACATAAGTTATTTGTCAGTTGCGTCTGTCTGTATCGAAACACTTTAACAAAACACGTGAACAAATAATTAGTACTTATACTTAAAATCAAAAGGCTTTTGAAACATGTTTGTATGTTTTTATAGTAGTGCAAGCAATAACATATTTTAGAAATGTGTATTCAGAGAAAAATATCGAACATCATCAAAATAGCATATGTATTTCTTTTGTGAGCGAAATTAGAATAGACACTTTAATGTTCACTTTGTGAATATTTTGCAATGTTTCAGTGTTTAAGCCAGAGGGTTTGTGTTAACAGGTTGAACAGAGAGTTCGGTTTAATATATTATTGCAAATGTATAATATTCCCATATACTATTATGCAAAAAATAATCAAGAGGCTCATCAAGCAAAAACACAATTCATTTGAGTAAGCATTTGTCTAACGTCGTTGTTTGCTAAATTATCTCATAACAATAACAAAGATAAGGTGTTAGCCGAAGCGTATTCGTTAATCGCTGAAACAGTTGTTTGCAAAATATTTTATGAACGGTAAATTACGAACGCAAAGTTATCAAAAACGCTTAGTGCGGAAACTCCCTGAAATACAGTTTGATATTTAATGCTCGATTTCAAGAGGACATCGATGCTCAATTACGTAGTGGAAGGGAATTTTAGAAAATATTAGATTTATGTTAATGACTTTTCTTATTTATTAATGCTTTATACATGCGTTACATGTTATTCGTGTATTTTACCTTTATTATTATTATTATTCACCTTTATGTTGTTACTTCATCATTAGAGATTTCACTGAGTATTCATTAAACAATATATCTAACGGACTATTCTAATGAACCAATTCCAAAGTAGCTATTTTATATGTTATATATTTATTTAATTTCAATTTGAAATTCGCTAATCAAGGAAACGAAATAAATGAAAGTATTGTGCTATTCGATCATTTCTTTTCGTTTTATCATTTATTTATTTTAGCATTCCTCCGAGAAGTTAACCTTATATTTGTAGCACATGCTGATGTTGTTTTTATTACAAGAAAATGATCCATTTGAGATTTGGTTAATGACTATGATATATTCCATAGTTTTTGTTATAGTACCTACAGGTCAAACGTTCACAAAATACTCACAATTGGTTGGGAAAACTATAACTTTCTTCAAACCCTTTGATCATTTTACAGCAGCCACCATGGTGGTTCTTAGTCAGGAGAATACTGTCGACCTCACATGAAGGCAGAACACAAAAACATTCCGAAAATGTCTTAACCAGAGAAACATGACTCATCTCGTTTGCATCTAAGTGTGGAGTCAAACACAATGTTTCAAGAACTTTTTATCTTGAGGTAGTTTGTTATCGACATTTTTAAACCTTCCACTGAAGCAATAAAACTGGCACACACTTTGTTAATCAGAATAATATCGCCTGCGTTATTGTTTAGGAGTAAACAGATATAGACTATACTCGCTTACTTATATGAGACAGTATATGAACATGCAGTTAGAAAGGTTAGTGTTTTAAAATAAAGTTCTCTTGGAAATACTACAGTGTTAAAGGAATTTGCCAAATTGACTACATTGTTTTGTTTAGACTTTAACAATCAATCAATTATTTCCTTTTCTATTAAATTAGTAAACTACTTATTCCAAAAGAGACCACATTTGTCAAGAATAAAAATACACTCTGAACAAATCAATAAATATTCGTTATCATTAAATCTCTTCTGCCATACCGTCGTATGCGTTAAATTGCATATATTTGGCAATGCTATATATGTTTATATATGTGGTCAAAGTAATTGTACATGCAAACATGCCTGCAATCTCAGTCTATGAGAAATAATTTGATGTTCGTTGGCATACCGGAACCACGCGCCGGTACTATAGAAGACACAGAAAGCACACTACGAGCAAATGAAGCTGGCTAAGGAAGAAGCAGCATCAATCAAATTGGAACGGGTACACCGGTCCCCTGGATCGCCGAATCACGGGAAAACACGTAACATTGTGGCCAAGTTTAGCTATTTCAAAGACAGAGAAATGGTGAGAAAAATGTGGAAAGAGCTGGACGGTACGCGTTTTCACGTCTTAAAGCAAAATCCCCCGGAAGTGCTACAGAAAAGACGATTATTGGTACCGAAAAGGAAAGAGGCGAGGCGGCTTGGTAAGCGGGCTAACCTGGCCTTCGATACGCTCTACATTGATGGAACCCCAGTACGAGTGTAGGAACACGGCGGTGATGTATTGAAAATCCTGTCCTGAAACGTTAAAGGACTTACATATTGTAAAAAGTCATGTCCAAATTTTGTAAATATTTTGAGTTCTAATGATATATGTTTTTTTTGTTTGAATCCTGGACGAATAGCTCTTATAGTATCGATTTGAGTGGATATTTGTTTTTTTTTAAACATTTTTAGAAAATTTCAGCATCGAAAAGCTCGAAGAAATAGTGGTGGTATTGTTGACTATATTAAAGAAGAATGAGCTGATGGTATTACAATTGTAAAAAATCATTATGATACAATAATTTGGTTAAAATTTGATCGAACTTTTTTTAATATCTCAGATGATTTTTATATATGTGCCACTTATGTATGGGGACATGATTCTTCAGTATATATTACATTTAATGTAGATCTCTTTGAAATTTTAGAAAATGATATTACTTATTTTTCTGAATTTGGTAACATTTTTGTTACTGGCGACTTAAATAGCAGAGTGGGCAATAAATGTGATTATATTGTACAAGATAGAATTTATTCTGTATATGATGACTTTGATTACTGCCCCGATAACACCTCAGTTAGGGCCTCTGTGGATTGCTCACTAAATTGTCATGGAGTTATATTACTTGATTTATGTAAATCCACTTATTTACGTATTGTAAATGGTAGAGTTGGAAATAGCTGCAAGCAAACTTTTTATTCGAATAACGGTACTTCTGTCATTGACTATTTGTTAACAAAAGAATGTAGCTTTTCAAACGAGTTAAGTGATCACGCCCCGTTACATTTTTCGTTATAATGTAATAATGTCTCGTCAGAGTATCAGTCTTACACCGATGTCAATTATAAATGGGACAATGTGTTACGAGAGCAATTTCGTTCAGGGATTATTTCCATGTTACCTGCATTTAATAATATTGTGCACCATATAGATTTTTCAAGTCGATCATCAATTTATGACGTTTTGAATAGTTTTACTGAAACCATTCGCAGTGTTGTGGGCCTGTTATTTTCCAAAAGTGTTTATAATACAAACCCTAGTTTTAATGTTAATACCTCTGTAAAACCTGCGGAATTGTTTGATCACGAGTGCGATACTGCACGAAATTTGTACCACGCCGCTTTACGTGATTTTAACTCTTGTAAAACGGATATAAACAGAGAATGTTTATGTTCAAGTAAGAAATATTATAAAGACTTAATTCGCAGAAAGAAAGCCGGTTGTTCTTGGCAAAAAATGTTGAAGATTGAAAATTTAAGGAAGTACAAACCAATGGACTTCTGGCGATTTTTTTAAGCAAAAATAGCGTCATTAAAAATAAAATATCATTAGAAGAATTTACAAAGTGTTTTAACAACCTTAGTAACAACAATGGTGAATTTTGTGATACCGGAGGTAAGGATTTCTGTTAAAATAATGATTTAAAATTCTGCATTTCCTGAACTTGACTTGCCTATATATGTTGAGAAAGTTCGCAATGCGATTAAACATTTAAAACGAAATAAAGCATCGGGTAGTGACTGTATGTTAAATGAATATTTTCTTAAATGCAGTGATATTTTAGCTGCCCATTTATGCGATGTGTTTAACGGTATTTTTGTATCTGGCTTTTTCCCCATTAAATGAACAGAAGGGGTTATCAGCCTTTGCATAAAAAAGGTTCAGTTAATGATGTACATAACTATAAAGGGATAACCTTAGTAAGCTGCTTTTCAAAATTATTTACCACGATTTTAAATAAACGCATTGAAACTTTTTGCAATGAAAACACTATTATTTCGGATGCACAGTTCGGATTTAGAAAAGGCTATTCAACTGTTGATGCTATTTTTATACTGATGTCAATTGTTCAAAAGTATTTGAATGAAAATAAACGTTTGTATATTATATACGTCGATATATTAAAATGTTTTGATAGTATTGACCGCAATGCATTATGGTTGAAAATATTTAAGTCTGGTATACAAGGTAAATTGCTTAGAATAGCGAAGGATATGTATGCGAATGTTAAGTCACGTGTTAAATCATGTTCATCTTATTCAGATTATTTTAGTTATGCGGTTGGACTGAGGCAAGGGGAGGTAATGTCGCCGATCTTGTTTTCTTTGTTTGTTGAAGATCTTGAACTTTACTTACAAGATAGCATTAACTCTGGTTTGAGTATAGATGATATTGTGTTGATTTTATTATTATTTGCGGATGACATGGCTATTTTAGGCAAGTCACCTGCTGAAGTCCAATCACATTTAGATAAATTATATGCATACTGCAATGCTTGGGGGCTAAATGTTAACACTGCGAAACTAAAATAATGGTATTTCGGAAAAGAGGACGATTAAAAGAAAATGAAAAATCGCCATATAATGGTAATGATATTGAAGTTGTTGATAATTTTAACTATTAAGGCACGGCGTTGAATTATACTGGCAGTTTTTTATTAAACCAAGAACATTTGGTTGGTAAAGCCCTTAAAGCATTGAATACATTATTGTTTTAATGCAATGAATTGGACATAAAACCGAAAATATTTTGCCAGTTGTTTAACTCTTTTGTGGGTTCTATATCAAATTATGCTTCAGAAGTGTGGGGGTTCACGAAGTCAGATGCTATAGAACGCATGCATTTAAAATTTTGCAAACGATTGCTACAGGTGAAGATAAATACATGTAATGTTGCTGTCTACGGAAAATTAAGTAGATATCCATTGTATGTAAACAGGTTTGTTAAAATAATTAAATATTGGTTTAAAGTTCTGAACAATGAATCGCCTTGAACGATTGTAATAAAGGTTATACAAACTGGGTCTTTAATGTCAAGAACATGTAAAATAATTATGGATTTGGTTATGTATTTGAAAATCCAAACGTTGTACAAGTTATTAGTTTTATTAGCGAGTTCAAATGCAAACTTGTTGACAATTTTAAACAAGAGTGGTACGGTAAAATGAATAATAGTACTGTATTAGATATGTATAAAGTTTTTAAAAGCTGTTTGGAATATGAAACATATTTAGATTTACTTCCTAGACATCTGCGATTATTTTTTGTAAGATTAAGAGTCTCTGCACATCCGTTGAGTATACAAACTGGCAGATACGCCCGAAATAACATACCACGAAATGAACGTTATTGTTTATGTTGTAATGTCTTTGATTTAGAAGATGAATGCCATTTTATATGTATATGCCGCTGTTACACTGATTTAAGGAAAAAATATATTAGCCGTATATTTTATATAAACACATCTGTATATAAATTCCAAGTTATTAGTCTCATGGGACAAATCAGTAATTTCAAATGTATGTAAATATATGAAAGAAGCTTTTGCTATAAGAAATTCAATTCTTAATAATGCTGTTTAATAAATTTCATTACCGCTTTGATAGAATTTATGTATTTATGCAATTGATTGTGTTTATATATATTTGTATTCTTAAATGACCATTTATGTGATGTACTGTTATGTTGTAATACCTATTCACGTGACATAAAATAATGTGTATATTTGTGTATTAAGACGATGTACGTATGAAAAAGTCTGAATAAACTGTCTGTCTGTCTGTCTGTCTAAAAAATTGGCGTTGCAAGCCTTTTTAGAAAATCATGTCTGTATGCGTGTATAGTAACTGGCGTTCATCATCATTTTTTGAGATACGGTACATTCAATTCCCTTGCAGTTATCATACACCAGAGTTCATATAGCTTTTATTTTGAAAGAAGTCTTTTTCTAAATAATTCGCCAGAATGTGCAATTTCAAACATCTATTTTCGTCGAAACAATGAGTATAAGCGCAATTAAACAATAATATTTTTTCCATGTACCTCGAAACATTTTTGGCATAATAACAATTATTGTAGACTATTTTTTGTTGTAATCAACCATGAACTGTCTGGAGTAATGAGCAATGAATTGGCATGGAGACGAATTGCCGTTAGTTTATCATGAAAGCCCCAAAATAAGAGGTTATTTTAATGTTTTCCATTATACAGAAACTATAACGAATGCTAATTGAAACAGAAATACAACAGCATTGTAATTGAAAAAACAAGTTGGTATGCAAATTTTTTTTTCGAACGTAAAAGGGTAATGTTTTTAACAGTTTATTAATACTGTTGAAGCATAAACTTAAGTTAAATAAACATTATACCAGAAAAGAACATGTTTTTGTAATTTTGTCGATAACAGTTTACAAAGTTGAGTGAACGTAATATTTGAATAGCGAAATTAACATTGAACCTTGTAACAAAAATACGCTATACTTATTTAGCAGTGAGCAAGTACAATAAGATGTATTTGTATTGCATATACATGCACCCACAAGATAAGATAAAGCAAACATAACATAATGATATAAAATCATATATAATAACATTAATTTATGAACGCACCATCGTCACTTGCAATGCGGAATATCATTTGATACGAAGTATGTCCGGGAAACTGCGCGGGGGTCTGGATTGATAACGTTACAAATGTAACGACACTTGACGTAATTAATGGCTGAACACCAATGTTAATTACGTGCAAATTTATAAATGACAATCGTTTGAATGCTAGTTTATTGTCGCACTATTCCCATGTGACGTGATGAGTAGGTAAGCGTGTTCTTATATAAATGTCGTGCAAATGGGAACATCTTCACGATTAAATACTAAAAATGTACTCTTGAAAATATATAAGTTATTTCAATAGCGGGATATATTTTGACACGTTTAATACAAGAGTGTATCGACATTTGCGAATACCACTGTTTTTCTTAAACATATACACCTTTGTCAATAGGATTTATTTTAATGCCCCAAATCCAGTTTCTCTGCGTCATTGCAACGCTATAGTATTCTTATATATAGTCAGATTTTCAAAAAGCTGTGGTTATTTCGTGATATAGGATTTTAAGCATACATGAACACATATCAAGTGTACTTACTGAATCGGTTATATAACGTAAACGTCATGGCCGTTTCATACAAATTCCATATTGTATTAAATATATGTGCCAAAAGCATTACATACATATTTCTTATATCTTGTGTAATGTTGACTTACCTTTTTTTTATTTTCTTTTATTTGTTTTACACACAATACCTTTTATACAAATACTTTTGAATCATTCATACTATATTTTTCTCTGTGATTGGGAATGATTGGATACTATGTGTTACTTGTAGTGTTTATCATATGTTGTAGTTATATAACTTGTTAATGAAGTTGATCCTGGCGAGCCTGTCATGCATGACATACGCAGTTTAATGTGTCATGAACGCAGAGACAATTATTATGTTTAAGTGAAGCTTAAATCAATATACATAATTCCATTTGCATAGTTATATCTTTAAAACCTAGTCTCAGGCGTTATATTAGTTTTGTGAGGGCGATTTTGAATATCACGACATAAGGTAACGAAAAGTAAACATGAAGAAATTGATTCAAAACTTATAGTATATTAGGTACATACACATATACATTTTCGGTCTGCACAAATATAAGAATAGCCGCTCATATAAGATTGACATTAAACGCTTGCTTTCAATTGTGTGTCACATACATTTTGTGCATATGCATCCAAAGAATATTTTCCGGCCAATTACTACATTTATTACGTCTCATCACTAAGTTGAATTGCATCTGAAGTGTTTACTATGTATATGATGCTCGGATCTGAAATCTTGTTTACAATAAGGAAATAAGCAGATAGGTTAACTTTATTTCGTCGTGCATCTGACATAATTGTCTTATTTTCTTCCCTGTTAAAAATTAAATCATGGTGAAATTAAATGTTAATTGAACTTGTTTGTATTGTATAATTCTATGATGTTACTTGTTTTAATAATAATAATTCTGAGCTAGACAAGAGATTCGCCGCGCCGTTAGAACTATCTCAGTTCCAAATTTGTGTACACATTGATCGTTCCCAGGCGGTAACCACAGAATAATTGTGTTTGTTGTGTATTTGATACGTTGTCAGTTGTGTACCTTCCTTTTTATGTTAATATTGCTTGGCTTAGTATCAGATTGGGCGCAGATTTAATTTTGTAATGCTTTGTAATGACCTTTCTAAGATCATTGACCAAATTGATAATTTGTTTGAAGTTTCTTTTTTTTTCTGTATTATGAATTTAAGTACTATACATTTGATATTTGACTCCCCTCACAACGCGAGTTTACTTTCAGATTCAGTATTATATGTTGCTTGCATGTGGTAGAATTATTGTGTCGTTTTTCCTAACATGATTACATGATGAATGAAAGTAAGGTGAGTGATATTTTACATTTGTTGGAATTGATTGTGCTGACTCTCTTGAGCAGTATAACCAAGGTGGCAGGTTAATGAAAAACATATAACATATTCTGTTCCTATCACCTGTTGTTTTGACAATGCACGCACTATTTATGAACTAAGAAATATTAAAAGTTGCCAATTACATGACACATTTCATTATCACATTCACGTCTGATATCAATTGATGACATTCTTATTTCGGTTCTTGAGGAGGCGAAGCATAGATCATAATCAAACGGCTTTGTTTGCAAAATTATACATACATGTTTCTTGCAATTCAATTTTGGGTAATACAATTGTGTAAGTGGCTGCTAAAAATTGTGTCAGATATAAAATTAAACCCGTGGTGTAGCCATGATATATTGCCACTATTATGGCTAATTCGACACAACATGCCTTCGAAGGAATGTAAACAGTGTACTCACATTCCTATCTTGGTACATATGTTACTGTGGGGATGAGCATTGTAAGTTCCAATTCCTGGATATGAGATTTAGGTTTGCGATTTGGCAGCCGGACGGCGCCAAAAAGGTGATTTCCGTTAAAAACCTAAATTTAACATTCACAAGTCTTGATGAAACTTTGGTTATAGCAAGCTTGCAAGGAGAAATATCTCCGGTTTGTATTTGTTCAAGTCGATTCAATGTCGATGTTATTACAACAGAAAAAAGGTTTCTATTCAATACATTTAGTTAAGGTAAAGATATTGCACTAACATGTGGTCAGTTGCTAGCATACACGCAGATATAGCAGATCACGTAGATAATGCATTTAGGACCAGTCGGGTCAATGTCAATGTTACTGTGACTACAAATACAAAAAGGCGATAAGGTAACTTTCACGGTCAATGAGTTTGCTTATAAAGCATCTTAAAGAAACTTTGGATATATCATGCTTTAATGCAGACCTTGGTTTTGATTGCATCTGGAACCCGTTGGGGGGGAGGTCAAGGTCACTGTTACTGAAAATAAAAAATAGCAAACCAGTACATTTGCTTGCACTTACTCTAAGTTAATAATGCTGTAAAGATCAACACATCTTCGCAATCTATCAACATGTTTGTCTATTTAGTATCATTTCAACCTCTGAACTAAAACAGGGGACATTATACAAAAAAACAGCAAGTGCACGAAAGTGTTTTTTGGTTTTGCTGTTTACATCCAATAAACAACTTTCTTGCAAAAGAATGTGTATATCGTGCATACTCGTTCGAGCCAGGATAGTATTTAATGCATGGATAATGCAATTTAACAATTACTGATGTTTATCTTTTTGTGGTGTAAAGGGGAAAGTAATGAATGTCTATTCAACACAACAAATCAGGTATTGCATGTACTGGAAACGTTTATGTCGTACCAAATGCATATAGTTGCCAGAGCTTCGCAAAGCAATGATCGTGTTTATCAAATACACTTACAAATACAATAACTTAGCCTTAGACCAATGAATTTTCATTGATATTCAAACGATCAAATCACTTCGTCGTGTGTGACAAAATCGCATTGTCAGCTCATTATCAATTAATCACCATATATTGATGGCAAAGCTTTTGGAAAATGTTATAGCAAAGTGCAAAATACTAAATTGTACACATTATACATCAATGTGATGGTCGGAATGCCGACGCGTAATGTAGTAGATAACGTTGTAATATTACACGTCTGCACATGGAGGGTAGTTAATGATAGCAATATTAAATATTATGTATAACGTGTTTATCACCTGTTGTTTTGACAATGAAATTAATGATTCTACAGAAGAGGATGCGAGTGTATGCCATTAACAGCTAACAACACAACACGTTCTGAGTGACTTAATTTAAACACGTTCCTTTGCAAAATATACAGTTGCAATTTGATGGCAGCAAGTTTGCATGGAAGTGGGTCTTTCAAAAAGAATGTTTATCTACTTACGTTTCGTAATTAGTTACCAATACCAGTGACAGGTTGAGTAATCAACATAACATTTAGCAATGATTTATCGCAACTTGTATTGCTTTTTTTTGCTGCAAAACACAACGTGTCTATAGAGGAATGTTAACTTAATGGATGTATAGAGTACTTAGCGATCCATTTTCATATATCGGTCACTTTTTGCACAAAACTACTAAAGCTACTGCTACATCTACTACTGCTACTACTACTGCTACTACTACTACTACTACTACTACTACTACTACTACTACTACTTCTACAACTACTACTACTACTACTACTACTACTACTACTACTACTACT
>VMBQ01004188.1:0-40641 GCA_007657795.1 Dreissena rostriformis | reverse complement strand
CTCTTGAAACCGAATTTTGTTAAGACGTTAAACATCATGTTCCATTCAACTGTATCAAATGCCTTCTTAAAATCAACAAATAAAAGGGCTCCATCTATGTTAAGCAACTCAGAATAATCGATTATATCTTGTATTTGTCGAATATTGCAACCAATAAATCTGTTTTTAATAAATCCCTGCTGATCGAGACTGATTATATTTGGTAAAACAGTTTGTAGACGCTGAGCTAAAACTTTTGCTAAAATTTTGTAATCTGTATTTAAAAGTGATATTGGTCTCCAGTTTTCTAAATTCTCAGGATCACCTTTTTTATACAGCAATGAAAAAATACATTGTTTTTGAGTATGCGTCAATTCTCCCTTTTGAGTACATTCTGTAAAACAATTTAGTAGTAAAGGCGA
This sequence comes from Dreissena rostriformis, assembly GCA_007657795.1. Lineage (NCBI taxonomy): Eukaryota > Metazoa > Mollusca > Bivalvia > Myida > Dreissenidae > Dreissena > Dreissena rostriformis. The sequence goes on along the minus strand of VMBQ01004188.1, from coordinate 40,240 downwards.
TAAAATATCCCAAAACTTTTGGTAGAATTCGACAGTTAAACCGTCTAGGCCAGGACTTTTATTATGTTTCATTGACGCTAAAGCATTCGACAGTTCTTGTAAGGAAATATGATCTTCACATAGATTAGCATCGTTTTCTGTGACTGTTTTTTCAATAGTAATTGAATTAAGGTAAAACTCTAAATCGGAGTTTGTACATGCATTTGATTTGTATAATGATTCATAGAAAATTGCTTCTTGATTTAATATTTCAACGCTGTTATTAAAGTGTTTACCATCAACATTAAGAGAAGTTATATTTTTTCTATTTTGTCTTGATTTTTCTTGACTAAGAAAGAATTTAGAATTTCTCTCGCCTTCTTCCATAAATTGAAGTCTTGATCTAACAAAAGCCCCATTTGCTTTAAAGTTGTAAATTTCTTTAATATCATTTTCCACTTGGATGATTCTTACTTTATCAGTTTCTGTGTCAGAATCTTTTTTAAGTAAATTATTTAACTCGGTTTCGAGAAGATGCAACAAAGTTTGGCGTTCACGTGATTTTTTCTTTGAGTATTCTATTGACATTTGTTTAACTTCCCATTTAAGTACTTCCCATATAATTTGTTTACTATCTATATGTAAATGTGAGCATTCGTCGATAATGTTTTTTACTTTAGTACAGTATTCATGTTCACTCAAAATTGAGTTATTTAATTTCCAAAATCCTTGGCCCCGTTTCGATGGGGTTTTAAGTTTGATAGATATTGCCATATGATCAGTCGATTGAATTATTGCAGGTCTAATATCGCTTGCATGTACAAGAGGAATACTATTTTTGTCTAAAAGCCAGAAATCTATACGACTTTTATCAGTATGACTTTTCCTCCTCCATGTAAACTGGTTTTTTGTAGGATTTAAATATCGCCAAATATCCGTAAGATTATTTATTCGTTTAAGATTTGTTAGTTTACCATTAATTTTTACTTCACTTTTTGATGATGATACTCTATCACGTATGTCGTTTATTTCATTAAAATCTCCACCAATTAATTTAATGCCCTGGGAATGTTCATTTAATATTTTTGAAATTAAATCGAAAAATACGTTTCGTTGTTTTTTGTCATTTGGTGCATAAATATTGAGTAGTGATATGTTATTGTTTTGTGTTTCAATATTCATTAATATATATCTTCCATTTGTGTCTATGTATGTGTCAATGACTGTGTACTGAAGGGACTTTTTAATTATGATTGACACACCTTTGCTTTTACTATCTCCGTGTGAGTGGTAAAGATCCCATTCAGAAAATTCATCCACTAAAAGTACTTTTAAATCTTCAGTAAAATGTGTCTCCTGTAAAAAGGTGATATGTGCTCGTTGATGTAAAATATATTGTTTTACTCGTACGCGTTTTAATTTATCTCTTAGTCCTTGTACATTAATGGAAATAATGTGTACATATTCATTTAAGGATGTCATTTACAAAAAAGTTATAAAGTTACAACACGTTAATACATCCATTACATTAATGGACAAAAGTGAAAATGCTTATTTAAGGGTGTCATTAACAAAATTATTGTAAATGTTCATCCCGTTGTTACATTAAACAACGGTATGCGACTACATAGCTGAAGAAAAATACATTCTAAAAAACAACATGTATAAGCCATCATATACAAATGTGGCATTACAGGATAACAAGTATAAACCATCCTATACAAAGGTAGCATTAATGAAAAATTAAGCATATGTGTACACATTAAGTGTATTATACATAATTGAAGGCATGTTAAATGATTAAACTAGTGTAATCTGGATATAACTGTACATTCCATGAGCGTAAATACGTCATGTTGACGCACAGCGCTATTTATTGCAATTACGAAGTAAATCGCTTAGTCATTTATAAGGCTATTAGCAATGTGATTTAAATTCATGTTAAAAAGCATGCTGATAAACAATAGACCATGCAAAAAGTACAATGTGGTCACGATGTTGTTTTGATAACAGTGCGTATAGCGGTCGTGTTACACCTCAAAATAAACTAGCAACATATTTGCGTTACATTTTCGAAGTTGAATCGGTTGTATATTTGTATTATTTATTTTCGAATTCGTATTCGAATATATATTTAATGTATTTGCTATGATTGTATGTACCTTCATAAAGGTAACATTTCCAATTATGTTTGTAGAGTGGTGATTAGTCGTGTTCATTGTCCGTGAACAGTTCCTAGTAGGCACGAAATATGCGTACATTGTAAACATTATTTCTTCTTTGCGTGCTTTGTCTTCTTGTCGGAAGACTGTGTTTTCTTCTGTAGTTTATCTACAGGTGTAGGAGGCGATCTTTCAATAACGTTCATTTGTCTGCCTTTGTTCCGCGTCGAAGTATTGGACGAGTTTATGTTCTCGGTGAAACGTATACTTGTCGATTGGCTGCGGCTGGCCAGGAATCTCGTGGCGCTAGCGGATCGGCTACGCAGATTCGTTGTGCGTTTGTTGATAGGGGTTTTCGCCGGTTCCACGGGTTTCACGTTTTAGTCGTCTGTGTTCGGATGAGTACTGTTTGTATCACACAGGGTATCTGTGTATGTATCACATTCAGATTGCTTATGACCCGGTGTATTACACTTCTTACACACCCAATCATTTGGGCATGTATTGAAACCGTGTCCTTCTTCAAGACACTTGGAGCACTTTGTTGTTTTGATAGGCGAGGCAGTTGGTTGTCCGTTGTGTAGTACAAGTCCAATAAACTGTCCAAACTGCATTGTTTTTGGAAGAGGTTCCTTGAGGCACGATGTTTTTACGATGCAAATTTGGTCACCTGTGCAACAGTTGGTCCACTTCCCATTTATGCGTAGTTTGCCTCTTCTGTTTGAAAAAACGTCAAGGCCTTTTAATGTTTATGTTCTGGTGATCAACCCTTCGTCGACAGAGAGAAGGATGTTTTTAACACACACCCGTGTGGTGATTTTACCATCTAGTCTATCTGGATTGGTATTCAAGACACTAATAATGCGTCCCCTTTGCTGGACACCATCAGACATCAAAATAACTTTGTCATTCAAATTGTCAACATAGATACGCCACATAGTACGTACCCTTTGGAGTCCTGTTATGTGGCTTGGGTCGATGCGCTGAGCTATTGCATTGTATAGCTCCTCATGTCTCAACCATTCAGCCTTTAGAAGCTTTCGCTCATCAAACAGGTCGCGTTCCCGAAGAAACACTAATGGCGGGCCGCCATCTTTGTTGACGTTTTCATTTGCACTTGACCTAGATATTTCCATTTTAGTTTCAAATCAATTTTCACACTGTTTGTCCTTTAATTACAAAGTTTCCGTCTCGATACGAAACCTTTTATACTTTGCTTTCAGAAGCTTGTATATATGTTTGATAACCTAGCTTTAAAGCATTTGAATACTAGATTTTTACGGAGCGCAAAAATAACACAGCCTTGGCTTGTGTCGGTTACACTCCCGAGGGATTGTTAATGAAATGCTTTCTCTAGCAACTATCACCGTACCACTGATTCAAGTACAGTGACTGACATGAGTATGTGCACAAAGTGCTGGTAAACCAGCTTTCGCAGGAAAGCGTGAGTTGTTTGACTGACCGCCGTGATATGACTGAACTACTGTCGGAAAAGGCGAAATACAATCATCCAAATAAATTATGTATAAACCAGGGACTACAGAACTTGAATACCCGGTAATCCTGGACATTGCAAGTTAACTGACCCCTGTGATATTGTTGAAATACTGTTCAAAAAGAAGGCGACTCAATCCAAAAACAGTATGTATCCAACGTGGTTGTTACATTTTAAGTGTCCAGAATAGTCAATACACTGTGATAATCACAGTTAAAACATTACAGAACAAAAATAATTTACGTTCTGCTTTGCTGTTTGTTGATAATCTTTGTTCATAGAAATATGCGATCACAACAAATTAAAAAATAAATAAAATTCAGTTCAAATATAAATTAATATAAACAGTAAGATAAAATTTCAATTTTCTGTTTGATAGCATTATCGGGTTTATTATTATTTTTAGTTGTAAGCTCATTAATGAAAACGTTACTGCGGGCTATCTTTATTTAATAAATACAGAATTTATTCACGAGGGCACATTTCGCTTCGAACGTATCATACGAAATATCGACTATGAAAGAATAAATTAGCAAATAAAAGCTCCAACAAATTAGGTATTAATATTTCGATTATTCATTTAAATTAATACATATATGCATAGCTTTTTATTTTATTCGTGTTAAATAAAAACTTTCTATATTTATTATATTTCTGACAATTTATCGTGAACAAAGTACGTTTTAACGAAAAAAGAGAAACAACTCGAGTACACTTATGAACAATTTGTATTTATTTGTGTATGCAGTTCGAGACACTGACAGTTCAAAATGTCCCCAAAGAAAGAATAATTTAGTGAAGTGGAAAAAATATTGTTTTAGAAAACTGTGTATATTGTCATGAACAATATGAAAGTTGTCATGAAAGTTTAACAGTTTTTTGCATAAATATGCCACCTTAACACGTATATTCTTTCATAATCATTACTGAAATGGGGGAAATTATACAGTTTTGTGTTCAGAGTTAAAAGTGTAGATAGTAGATATGCTTGGGACTTTATTATTAATGTTTTTTTTTTATCACTTTAGCAACTATTGCAAAATTACATAGAATACGCTGAATATCTATATCTTGTAATTATGCTTCTGACTAAATGCAAATTATTTTTTCACTTTTGTCTGATATCAGGTTAATGACACCGATTTAGGCTCGCCTACAATTTCGATTATCAAGCTCCACTGCAATTCATTTTTTTTTTAATCTTATTTTTCCAGAGCGCTAGTTCATTTGGGTTAGTTTCTTAGCAAAATCACGTTCCCAAAGTGTTTTAAATAGCACAATGACATGAAAAAAAACACATTAAAATACTTTTTACTTCACTGAATGATGTTGTTTGGGTAATTGCTACACGAATTCCCTTTAGAAAGATTATAGTTGTTATCTATAAACTTTAGATACATCAGTCACAATTATCTATGCAATGTTGAATTATGCCATGATATTTTGTTAAAAGGAAGATAAAAAAGCACACATCGAGCTATTGTATTTACATGTCCTCTAGGCCATACTCAAAAGCAACGGCCAATGACAAGTGTGTTAGCGCTGAGACTGGCAATGATTACAGTAAAGCTTGTTTAGTAACGCACACTTTTGAAACCGAGACTATTTATAGCAGGAATATCGTTTAACACCTAACAACATCGATTTTGCTAGGGATGATTTAAACGGTTTTTGCAAGGAAACCAGGGATTTAATAAAACAAACAATTAACCTACATGAACAAGTATTCGAAAGAATACTTAAACGTCATTATTCATTGACAATAATGAACTAAATTCAATTTTGCCAATCGACAATTTACAATTTATCGTCAACAATGATGTACACGCATAATTTAATTAATTAAAGTCTTACCTTTAAATTTACAATCCATAATAATCAGTTTTGATAGTAAGTGTCAATCCTAATCGTATTTTCGTTCTGGTTCCGATAGTAAAAAATCTTTTTGCACAAAACACCTCACATCTGAAGCAATACATCAACGTCATAGCTTGCTCGATTACGTCATTGCTTCACGTCATTCTAATAATTCAGTTGTAAATCATACATGTCAAATAAAAGATTATGTTACGATTAAGTACAAACCCATTTCACAAATGCGATAAATCCAGCTTTCGATCTACATTGACCACCCAGTATGCATCCTGATGTTCGCCAGAGTAATGAGGCTCATTTCATGATGTAATTTTAAAATAGTCTTTTATGACACAATCATAGTTTGTGTTAGTTTCTCTCGAACAAGAACTTGAACAAGAATGTTCACAGTTTACACATTTGAACCCAACCGTTCAGCAGTCTGCTATCTGCGAGTGGTATTAGATAAAATGTGTTAATTGTATTTGTATTGCACTTGGTCTCTCGACAAACTAACAACAAGTATGTGTTAACTTGTTTTTGTTTACTATTTAACTAGAACTATTCCGTATGTGTAATGTTCAATACACATCACAGTTGACGTCCTCAGACTGTCTCACTCGCATATTGTTTTGTACGCTTACTGTAAAATTGCAAAATGTTTCCGGGTTTTAATTTGCTTATTATTTTTTAAACGAATATATTTAAAAACAAATGGTATAATAGGCAATTTTAGAATCGCTTTTTTTTCTCTGCCATGGTGGGCTCGTCTGATATCACGGGAAAGTAAGGTACCACATATCTTTATATGTAAATTAAAATCCTCAAAAAGTATGCAACAGCTATTCGTATACGTTTATCCAAATGTTACTAGTTTGCGTTCCTCACATTTATAGGATATACCTCACATTTATAGGATATTCCTCACATTTATAGGATATTCCGCGTTCGATTGGAGTTCAATTTGCCTTCTGCATACATTTGAGTAAACATATAGGACAAAAGTGATCTTGAATAGTTACGTCGAAGAAAACTACGCAGAAAGGTCAAATTTAATGTTCAGTACATACATGAGCTTTGCTGTTTTGGTGTTTCGATTAACATCGTAAGACATATGATTTAACGATAAACTAATCACTATATAAGTTACTTATGTTTTTCCCCAATTAAAGTTCGATTTGGTATTTTTGCATACTAATAGACGAAAGTGAAAAAATAATATTCAATTTAACTGATCTCCTACAATTAATATTAGGGCGTCTTTTAATGTTTTGTGTTGAGACAAACAAATCATAATATAATGTGTACAACTAATTACGCACACTGTTTTGCAAATTATCTCAATTGCTCCCAAGCATACACTTAAGCTAATTGGTAGCACATTTTGGTAGAACATTTTATCACCGTTAAAGAATGCTGCACATAGACATGTGGCTATTACAATAGTTCCCATAATGTGCAAAAAATGTCATGATGTAAATACAGTTTTACAAAGACAAAGATATTAAAACTATAAATTACGATGCCATACTGTTATACAAATAAAGAAAATAATACACACATACAATCGCTGGAAAGAATAGTTGTACTTCAACTCAAAACTTGTAAGACCAAACGACAATGCGATTCTTGACACATGGAGATGAGGAGATGGCTATCCACAGACGCAGTTCGTAATTTGACTAATTAAATATCATGGCTGTCGTTGTGGAATTCGTTTGACCAAATGAACAATGTGATCAATTATTCTATTACCACACGATGAACAACAATTCAAGTGATTTTTAGTTTAAGGTTTTCCAGTCGGAAAAGTATTGTTTAAAGATAAATATACTTACTGTGAAGACCAGCACATTTGTTTGCTTAAAACGTAGTATTTGTTTGGTACAAATACCCGCTTACATGCACTTGTTCATAGTAAACGATTATCGTACATTCCTGAATAAGAAACCGTAATTTTGTTATAATTTGATGTCAATATGCTATGGATATGTTTTCTGTATTAGTAGGTAAGCGCACTCTGGTATCAATTATGAGTGGTTTTATGATTTTGGTATTGATTAAACATCCATTTGAAGGACATGAACAATAACATGTTGAACATGCGAATACTTATGCAGATGTGTCGTATCTAAATATATCACATACATTTACGCAATTACTTTCCAAATTTAGAAACTGGCTCTCTGTATAGAATGTAATTGTATATTCTGTATGTCATTCGACATCTAAAGAACATATTGAACAAACGTGCAATAGCTGATTATGTCGAGGTCAAATACGTCCAGAAGCGAACGAACGCATCCAGTTCACATACTCAAATGTGTTTTTTTTACCGTCCAAATCGTAATTGCGGCCTTCTAATTAAATTAGCATTAATTACACGGACCATGAGCATTGATTATTAATGTCATATCTTACATAAATTGTGCAATGTTTTTTACTCTAGCGTTTTTGTTGTTAATGATTATTGTCCAGATAATGAGCGAACTATTGTGTTGGAAAGGTAAACAACGTAAATCTCGCAATTCTTGGCGAAATAATTAGTATAGGTTCCTTTAATACACTAGGATTATTCAGAAATAATTTATAAATTGTGTCTGACAAAGTATGGATACAACTTGACAGTTATCGTATTAACCATATGCTGTTGATAAATTTCTTGTTCTTAATGATGATCTTAACGAGATTGCTTCGTCAAAAATGCAGAGCAGTATTTCACAGAAACGCCCAATAATTATGCTGTGTAGACAATATCAACTTAACTTTAGCCATAATACTGCTCACACAATGAGATGTTTATATTCATATGACATTTAACCACTTGATTATTATGTAACGGTCAAGTGTAGGAACGTGTATTATAGCTGATTTGATTCTGGTTGCATTGTGGATTCTAAAAAATATTAAGAGATAACAAAACTGGCAAAATATATTGTATATTGTCTTCGTACTATACTACATATGTTGATATCGCTTCTCTTTGCATATGAATATATAGTGTAGTTTTGTCGTCCACGGTGCTTACTTGATTTGAAAATATAAACAAGATAGGTGGTTAATGAAAACATACAGCACATATGATCTTTTTCGTGGCTATCATCTGATTATTCGAAACTGTACTCAATATTAATAAACTAAGATATATAAAGAGTTGCCAATAACATTGTGAAATTCATTATCATAAATTAACTCACTAGGTATTCTCTCCTTTGGATAGATTACTAGACATTAGAGATTCATAAATTAACAGAGCTTCTTTTGTTATGTTGTATCGACATGTTTGAATCAAAGCAATTTTATGTCATGACATGTTGTAAGTTTGTTTGCGTATAGTGGCTTCGATACGTGTAATTACGTGTACGCTAATTCAACACCTCACCAGTAAAAAAAAAACAATATAAATAAATGTACTCACATACCCATTTTCATTAAGGTATCTGTGGTGATCTTCACATGTATGACTGTATTGTAAGTACTCATTGAAAATGACAAATGGAAGGTCATGCACTACAACTATGGCTACAACGTTCGTTTAAATTGCGTATTGTAAATGTATGTATTAATCGCATTTTCATATACGGATACTTACAATTTACATGTTTTATTACGAAAGCACTCAACTAAAAAAATGGTTATATAGTTTACCTGGTGAACACGATCACGCTTAAAAATTTGACAAAAAATTTTTTTGTTAGTACAAATTGATATTTTATATTGAAATAAGTTAATAAATAACAACATGAAGGTGATAATAATGTTTTTGGTGGTTTTTAGTCTTTAACACAATTTCTGTTATCAAATCAGTCTCGACATTCGACTATAATGTGTGTCTGCATCTTTACACGCAATAGAAAGAACAGTAAACATTTCATAAACAATGATCTTAATTTACAAGGCTAATGCTCGATGCAAATCCAACATTACATTTATTTGATTTTCAAAAGGAAAAAAGAAAGAGATTTGCCTCAATTTCGTTTCTGTAAATTATGATGATAATGCAAGTCGAATATAAATTGGTCACAGTTCTCTCGAATTGCAAATCGTTGCAGCAATTATTGCAGTACGTTAGACAATAATCATTTTGGTAAAAGTAACTTTACCTAAACAGCAGCAAATCTTAAATATCTATTCCGGCATGTTTGTTTGTTCTGTATTATTTCGCACTCTGAACGAAATAGTGTTTTAGCCATTCTTTAACTGAATTGCTATTTGCACTTCCAACAAATACCTATGCATGACACGTGCACGATTGTTATTTGTATGGGAGGCAAATTAATGTAAAATAGAATAGGAACAGGCAAACAACACAATGTCCCTTTTCGACAAAAGCATCAACGAATATTAAAGCCCAATAACTACTCAAAATAAACGAAAATTTCGTATAATATATCGTACAATAAAGTTAGAAAATAAACATCAGTGTTCCATGATATGAGCTAATAAGATACTTACGAGGATTTGAAGTTTCTTAGCGGAGGCAATGTTGACAATTTTCTACTTGACGTGTTAGCCGAAATGACGTCACGGACCACGTGGTATGGCCACACTGATAAAGCAATTGCCGAAATTTCAACGCCAGATGTGGTCTGGTAAAATAGATGTTTGTAAATATAAAATGCACGTTTTTATTTTTTTGTGAAGCAATTAATTCCATTTTTATTTCCCGCAAATATATCTATTTATACTACACAAGAACACGAAAATGGTACCATGTTAGTATCCATGTGTCGCATGAATGAATATCAGTGCGGGAAATTAACATGGAGTTTATTTTGGCACGACAAATTAAAAAGAAGCATCTTGTATCTACAACAATCTATGTTACCAGAACACATCTCGCTTTAAAATTGTGGCTATTGCTATAAGGAACGTTGATTTTTTTATTGGGTAACTTTATTTTACGAAATACTTTACGAAATTCCGTTGATTTTTGACTATTAATGGGGCTTTAAATGTTTAAAATAGTATCCCTGTTTTAAAACATCAATACAATGAATGTCAGTGTGTACGTTTATATTTATGACTAGATGGCATTTATATGCAAGATTTGTTGCATTGTTTCATGAAATGCAATCTCTGGTTTGTATATAGTACTACAATTTGCCTTATTTTCCTTGAATCGCCGACTTAAAAACCTAACTTAACACGTCTTGTGTAAATAATATTAATACTCAAATGCACTGTCTTACCTATGTATACTATTGAAGATAAGTTTGCAATATAAAAACACATTCGTTTGCAATATAACAACTAACAAACAGTTTTTAAAGATACTTACAGTTATCCACTACTAAATATAATACAAAGATATCATAAATATTTAAACAGAACATACCCCGATGAGATGCAATTAACAATGTCCATATAAAATCTACGTTAACACTTATTTTTTTACATACGATCATCTTAGTACCTTATAGTCGAACGTTCTGTGTGTACTATCTTACTTATTAAAATACAATTAATTAATTCTTGTATATGTTTGAATAAAGTTTATAACTTATTTTGAAGAGTGTGGGATCAAGTGAGCTGTAAAAGCCAGATTGTCAAATTATCCAAAGAAAACATGGCGTAGACAAAATTTCGAGAGTGATTAAAACGAGTATGTTCTATTTTAATGTCAACATTTTATTCTGGCAATCATAAACAAACAAATGGGTATGAACGAGGAGTGTTATAGAAAATTAATAAGCAATCTTAACATAGATCCACGAGTCAAAAAATTATAACGAACGAAACACAGATACCGACACTTTAACTCGTATTTTTTTGCAGAACAAAAACTATGCCTATGTGTCGTATTAACGAATGCAAAGACGGAGAGGGATTTCCCTAGAAGTGTTTATGTTGTGTGTTAATGAAGGAGAGTTTTGCTTTTGCTGTACACACCAGAAAAAGCGTTTGTAATTGAATACAACTCTTCTTTCTTTTATTTTCTGATCGTTTCGTTTTCTGAACTTTTACTCTAGATTTGTATTTATTACTATTTCATCTGTTATGAAAAGAACTAATACGATCGTATATACTCGCTTTAATCCCTATGTTAGCAAATAAGTTTTATTTTCAAACTTTCAATTACCTTTGGTCCTCCCAATCAATTCCAATCAGTCATAGGTAGCCATTATTTCCTAAATTAGTGAGTCTAGCTTGGCAATTCACTGAGTTAATAATCATATGCAGAATCATTATAATGATGAACCTTTGACTTTATTTCTGTAAAAAAACATAAAAAAGATGATATAATCTTCAATCACTTTGTCATTATTTTGAAACAATGCTTTACTATGGTCTTTGCAATATAAAACAGTTTTGGAGTACTCTCAACTTAACTGGTACGTAAGTACGTACTTAACTACCATCTATTTTATGACACAATTGTAGTGATTCTTTGATGATTTGATTTAATTGTTATCATTTTGTTAAGAAAGAATATCACAATTAAGAATACGAGTAGTTTTACACACACTTGCACTTATGCCAGTAAGAAATTGAATAATAGCATCAAGTTTAAGCGCTGGCTTATTTCAAACTAGTATTGCTAAATGAATAGAACGTGTCAAAGAAGGAATGTTAATAGGGTACATTTTCACAATTATAACATATCATTTTCCATACTACTTATTCTACTACTGCCAATTTCCAGAACATAGCAGGGGCAAAGTCGATGTTTGAAAATATGCGAACGACCACACACTGAATTTTTATGCGAACGACCACACATGCATCCAAACATGTAGCAACAAATTAAAATATATAATAAAATGAAAAAATCAGGTTTCAGATATAACATTCCATTCTTTGTAATTTATATGCCGTTATTATAGCAAGGGTTTAGCAAATAAGATATTGCGCCAACATGAACTCAACAACAGAGGGACACTGAAGGAATGCACTTGCTGTTAACAGTTTATAAGAACGACACATCTTAATACCGATAGGTAAAGGTACCAAATCCTTGCAGTAGCTTGCTTCATAAACGCATTCTCAGTTATTATGTTTTGATTACTGCACCCACTTTACTTTGGCAATGAGGCGGCCCATATAACGAGAGTTGTATAATCAGAGTATGCATGTACCTTCACTTATCCATGAACCGATGCAATACTAATACAACATGAAAACAACTTATTAAACGGCAGTCCTTTTAATAAGTATCTTGCATGCGGTAATATTAATATACAGGTTCATTGATTAGCGTCGGTACATGTTTTTAAATATTTTGCTTATTTTATTGCATTGCTTGGTCTAACAACAACACCAACAACAAATTACATACTAAACTATCTCTTCAGATAGTATCAAATTGTTTTGTTTAAATGATAATAATACTAATTAGTAAAGAGGCAGGTGGTATCTTAATTTTTGTTAGAAACCACCATGATTTTGTGTCCATATATTGCGTGAACACACTATTTATTAATTTAGAACTATGAATACTTGCTAATAGCATAAATTCATTATCATAATTTAATTCACAAGAGCACATAATATTGCCTTTGTTCGGGGGCAGCGTAACACACAGAATCATCAAATAACTTCGTCTCTTATGTTGTACCGACCTGTTTCGTTGTTTCATGTTGTAATTGCTTGCTTATAATAATGCCACTTTGTATATTAAACCAGTGATTACGCCATGATTTATCGATAACTATTATCGCTAGTGCGAGACAGTTTAAAAGTAATGAAACAAACCTGATCAGTTTACGCGTCAGTTTATTGCCACGCATTTTCCATATGACCTGATGTAGGTAACCGCGTTCCGAATGTCAAGGAAAATGAGAATGCCATTTAGATGGAATCCTAGAACAAAGTCCAGAAATTTATAACCTGTTAGTACTTTGCTATTTGTTTTGAGACGTTTAAAAAATGCCGGTGTATATATATGTCTTTGTTGTACTGATGTGTTCGGGAATTCGTATTTTGTGTGCGATGTATGTAGACCATGTAATTATTGTCTGCATTCTTGCAACTTTCGAATTTACTTTTTCTATGTGGCATCAACGAAAAGTAAAAGACTTTCAATGAGTGCCAGCAAGTCGGTATTTATTTTAAACACTTAGATTATAATATACAACATGTGTGTTACTATTTGTAAATATTTATTTCTCCACACTCCGAGTATTCCACATACTCCATTTTAAATTCGCAATTCTAGTCTAATACACACATTCTCGATGAAAAAACTGAACATGTTCAATATTATTAATATAATTGCCAAACTACAGTGCACTTTTTAATATCTTCCAAACATTCCAATTCAAATATTATCTATTTATCACATGCTATGCCATGTTTTCAATGTAATACAGACATTACGTATTTTGTTTATATAACACATGTGTAATACAACATTTTTTAAGCGTTTTCATTGGCTACAGAATCGATAACTAACCAATCGCATGGCTTTATTTTGGTAAAACGACGTCGTCAACATGAAATGACGTCACGATAGTAAACAACTTTTAGATCTATTAGCATTTGTTTGGTCAATTAAGATGTATTTTTTTAGTTAAAACGCCAAAGGCTCGCTTACTAACAAAATTCCTAAACTCGTTTAATAAAATATGGTATGATATGACAACTCATGTCAGATCCTATATTTAAGATAATAAACAACCATTTTTGTAATCATAAAAACGTCGGCTTCTGTATATATTAATTGCCGTCTCTTACACAAACATGAAGGAGAAAACCAATTTTAAACCTTTAAGTTAAACTAGTAATAACTTAAATAGGAAAATATGTGAAAGAGCACATAGATTTGTTTCTGGTTTTCTTTACATTTTAATAAACCAACGCTTTCATTTACGTGATGAATTCAACGGTTAATTTTGTTCATGGTAGGATTTTTATTTTGAAACGTACACCAGAAAGTTGCAAATTTTGTACAATTTGTACAATAGTCGCTGACTTGAAAGTTGTTCAATGTTTCACACTCAATACACAAAGCAAAAGTTTAAAATATGTTTGTTAAGTTTTTTTTAATCGAGTTTTAGTTACAATTTGCCCTCTCATTTTATTTTATTAATTTTCCATTTCGAACATAAGTTATTTGTCAGTTGCGTCCGCTGTATCGAAACACTTTAACAAAATACGTGAAAAATAATTATAATTATCACTTACAATCAAAGAAGGCTTATTTCACCTCTATCAAAAACAAAAGGCTTTTAAACATGTTTGTATGTTTTTATAGTAGTGCAAGCAAAAAAACTATTTTAGAAATGTGTATTCCGAGAAAATATCGAACATCATCAAAATAGCATATGTATTTCTTTTTTGAGCGAAATTAGAATATACAATTTAAGGTTCACTTTGTGTATATTTTGCGATGTTTCAGGGTCTAAGTCAGAGGTTAGGGTTAACAGATTGAACAGAGAGTTTGGTTATATATATTATTGCAAATGTATTATATTCCCATATAATATTATGAAAAAAATAATCAAGAGGGTAATCAAGTAAAAACACAATTTATTTGAGTTAGCATCTCGAAAGAAGTTCATCAGGAATGTTTTTGGTAATTATAAAACAGTTTATATGTACATTCCAAGAGTTTATTTCACATACCGTGACAGTTTCGATCCACCATTGGTGAATCTTCATCAGACTGTGACTTCGCGGGAAGTGAACGTCACAGGGCGGGCTTACTGCCGGACTGGTTCCCAGCAGTAAACAAAGGCCTGTAGATGGGGCTACGTTTTTAGTTAGTTTTGCATTATGTATTCAAAAGGTAAGTTTGAAACGAGTTTGATAGAGCTCGTTTAAGACATGCATATTTCTGTAAAATGTCATATAAGTTTTTAGAACTATTTTTGTCTAAACATTTAGCCTAATAGAAATAACCATCACTTTTTTTTATTCCTCGTTCTTTAAAGCAAGGCGTATATTGTGTTATGAATTGAGTTAATTCCTTATACTATCGGTTGTAATACAGAGCATAACGACGAGTATACGGAAATTAGCAGTATGGAAAGAAATGATACACTGACCAATCTGTGTTGGATTTGACACTAACAGTTTGTAATTTACTGTAAAATAAGATGTTTTCAAAACGCAAATGACGCCTGAAGATAAATATTGAATGCTATGTAAAACAAATGAGTATATAGTTATAGTATAAAGATGCCCACCGTTATGTATCCAAGTCATATATATCACGAACCTCAAACATCTAAACTAGGCGTACCCGTTATAAATGAAAGTTAAATCGTGTTTCCAATGTTTTTTTTTAATTTATTAAATCTCTTTAAAAGAAACCATTGCATTTTGCTCGATATCTCGTATTTACAATATATTATGAAAAAAAGCATTCCTCCGAGAAGTAAACCTTATATTTGTTGCACATGCGGATGTTGTTTTTAAAACAAGAAAATGATCTCTGAGAGATTTTGTCAATTACTATGATATATTTCATAGTTTTCCATCGTACCTACAGGTCAAATGTTCACAATATACTCGCACTTGGATGGAAAAACTATTACTATCTTCAAACCCTCGGATCATTTTACCGCAGCCACCACGGTGGTTCTAAGTCGGGAGAGTACTGTCGACCTCACATGAAGGCAAAACACAAATACATTCCGAAATGGCTTAACCAGAGCAACACTTCTTGTTAGGTTTGCATTAAAGTGTAGAGTAAAACACAATGTTTAAAGAGAATTCTATCTTGAGGTAGTTTGGTTAAGACATTTTAAAACCTTCAACTGAAGCAATAAAACTGGAATACACTTTGATATTCAGAATAATATTTCCTGCGTTATTGTTTGGGAGAAAACAGATATAGACTATACTCGCTTACTTATATTAGACAGTATTTATTTAGAAAGGTTAGTGTCTTAAAATAAAGTTCTCTTGGAAATACTAGATTGTAAAATAAATTTGCCAAATGTATTACTTTTCTTTGTTTAGACTTTTACAAGACATTATTTATTTTCTTATCTATTAAATTATTACACCATTGTGTTCCAAAAGGGACCACATTTGTCAACAATACAAATACACTCAGTAAAAATCAAGTATACGTTATCATCAAATCTCTTCTGCCATACCTTTTAATGCTTTAAAATGCATATATTTGGCAATGTTTTATATTTATAAACATATATATATGTTTATATATGTGGTAAAAGTATTTGTACATGCCTTTAGAATTGGTTTAAAAAGCGTTGCAAGCCTTTTTTAAGAAAATCATGTATGTACACATATATAGTTACTGGCGTTCATCATTAGTTTTGAGACACGGTACATTTAATTCCCTTGCAGTTAGCATACACCAGAGTTTATAAAGCTTTTATTTTGGAAGAAGACTTTTTCTAAATAATTTGCCAGAATGTACAATTTCAAACATTTATTTGCGACGAAACAATTAGCATAAGCGCAATTAAACAATAATAATTTTTCCATGTTCCTTGAAATTTGAACATTTTTGGCATAACAACAATTATTGTACAATATCTTCTGTTGAATCGACCATGAACTGTCTGGAGTCATGAGCAACGAATTGGCATGGAGACGTATTGTCGTTAGTTTATCATAAAAGTCCAAACAAGAGGTTATTTGATGTTTCCCATTATACAGACATTATACCGGATGCTTATTGGAACCATTGCAGAAATACAAAGCATTGTAATTGAAAAAAAAAACACACATTTGTATGCAGACATGTTTTTGTTTCGAACGTAAAAAGGTAATGTTTTGAACAGTTTATTAATATTGTAAAAGTATAAACTTATGTAAAATAAACGTTATACCAGAAAAGAACATGTTTTGATAATTTTGTCGATAACAGTTTACAAAGTTGAGTGAACGTATTATTTGAATAGCGGAATAAACATTGAACCTTATAAAAAATAACGCAATATTTATTTAGCAGTGAGCAATTACTATTATATGTATTGGTATTGAATAAAAATTCTCACACAAGATAATATAAAGAAAATGTATAATAACGATTGATAATGTGTAATGGCGGAAGATCATTTGATACTGCGCAGAGGTCTGGATTGATAACGTTAGAAATGTAACGACCCTTGATGTAATTATTACTGAACGCAAATGTTTCTAACATGCCAAATTATAAATGGCAATCGTTTGTATTCTAGCTTATTGTCGGGCTATTCTTATATGACGTGATGAGTAGGTTAGCGTGTTCTTATATAAATGTCGTATAAATGTGAGCAACTTCTCGATGAAATACTTACAATGTACTTATGAAAATATACAGGTCATTTCAATAGTGGGATATGTTTTGACACGTTTAATACATGAGTGTATTGACATAATTATAGATTTGTGGGCCTCAGAGGTGTTCCGGAATGCGTCGTTCATTAACATACGCGTATTTATTGATGCCTGAAAACAGCATTCTTTCGTTACTCAGGTTGACATTTCCCATTATGCTTAAATTCATAAAACATTAAATTTACATATATTTTTATGATAAATATACCACATGGGTGAAAAGTAGTCTGTATATATTTGTTTACTTCTGAATAAAATGCTAGATAAGTATGTTTCCTTATTTGCGAATACCACTGTTTTCCATAAACATATACATAATCGTGAATAGGAACTCTTTTAAAACATACCCAAAATCGAATTTCTCTACTCAATGCAACGACTTAGTATTCTAATATCAAGTCAGATTTTCAAAAAACTGTGGTTATTTCGTGATATCTGATTTTTAGTACGGAGTGTGCTATGTATATTGACATATATATGAAAAAAAGTATATACTTCAAGATAATGTGTGGATAAACGGGTTAAGAAGGCACGGCGACACTCATGGAGACTCGGAAGTGGACAAAGATCTAGTTTACTTACTAAATCGGTTATATAACGTTAACGTCATCACCGTTTCATACTAATTCCATATTGTATTAAGTATATGTGCCACCAGCATTAAATATATCTTTCTCATATCTTGTCTATTGTTGACCTCTCCGAAAAATGTTTTTATTATGGAATTTACATACAAAACGAATTCGGAACTAAAATACTTATTGTCAATACCATTTGAACAAATACTGTTGAAGAATTCAGCCGAAACCTTTCGCTGTGATTGGGAATGATTAGATAATATTTGTTAGTTGAAGTGTTTATCATATGTTGTAGTTATACTACTTGTAATTGAAGTAGATCCTTGTGAGACTGTCGTGCATGACATCCGCATTTGAATGTTAACTAAATGGACATAATTCTGTTTGTAAAGTAACAGCTGTAAAGCCTAGTCTCATGCGTTATATTAGTTGTGTCAGTAAGATGCTGTATCACGACATAGGGTAACGAAAATTATACAAAAAGACTTTGATTCAAAACTTATAGTATATAATTCACAGGTAACAAATTGCTTAGTCGAAAGCACAATCGATTTAATTTTTTGTCAGCATGAGGTTAAGAAGAAACGCTCATATTAGATTGACATTAAACGCCTGCGTTTAATTGTAAATAACATAAATTGTGTGCATACATCCAAAACACATTTCCCGGCAAATTACACCATTTATTACGTCTCCACAATAAGTTTCATTTTAGCTGAAAATGTAACGATGTATTTGATGCTGGGATATGAAATCTTGTTTACAAGAAGGGAATAAACTGAAAGGTATAAACTAAATTTCATCGTGCATCTGAAAAAAGGCATTATTCTGCTCCTCTGGTAAAAAAATAAATATTTGCCTAATTAAATTTAAATTGAACTTGTTTTCGTTATTATTTTATGCTAATATTTTTTTTTTAAATAAAAATTCTGAGCTAGGCATGAGGTCCAGCGCTCTTCCGGACTTATCTTAGTTCCAATTTGTTTACACATTGACCATTCCCAGGCGATAACCCCAGAATTAATGTGTATGTTGTGTATTTTATACCTTGTCAGTTGGGTACCTTACTTTTAAGGTGAATATTGCTGGGCTAAGTGTTAGGCCTGGTGCTCATTTAAATTGGTTACAGCCTAAATGGTTTGTATTTATGTTTCTTAGGCGATGGCCAAAGTTTTAAAATGCATGTTTTATATGCACTTTACTGTTGCGTTTAGCAATTGGCCTTAAGTACAAAACTGATTGACTACCGTTTAAAAAAATATCACCTGATGATTTATTTGGAGTTTCATTTTTTCTATATTATGGATTTAAGTACTATACAATGGCAATTCGGCCAGAGATCTTTTACATCTGTTGGGACTGATTGTGCTAACTCTTTTTGTCAGTATAAACAATAAGGTGGGATATTAATGAAAAACACTTTATCTATTGTGTTCTTATCACCTGTTGTTTTGACAATGCACGCTCACTAATTAACTAAGAAATATGAATAGTTGCCAATGACATTACTGAATTCATTATCAAATCTGAAATCAATAGATGACCTTCTTATTTAGGTTCTTGAGGAAGCGTTTCATAGAGTACCATCAAACGGCTTTGTTTGCAAAGTTGTTCATACATTTTTCTTGTGTCATATAGAATACACAACCTGTGGTGTAGCAATGATTTTTTGCAAATATTATCGCTAATGTGACACAGCATGACCAAGAATGAATATAAATAGTGTACTCACATGATATATACTCTCGATACAGATGTTTATGTGGTGATGAGCATTGTTAGTGTTTCAGCAGGCATTCAACGAAGTTCAAAATCCTGCGTAAAATGTTGAAGTTTGAGATAAGCCTGCGTGAGCCAAAAAGAAGATTTTCGGTAAAAACCTAAATTTAACATTTACCAACCTTGATGAAACTTTGGTTATATCAAGCTTGCAACAGTATTTGTTAAAAAAAAAACGAAAATCTGGGAACAAGTCACTTTAAATTTATTCCAATTTAACAAAGCTGAACCTAATAACACAATATTTGACTTCATTTCTAAGAGCAGATTGCGTGTTAATAAAATCAATACGAAATAAAGATTTACTTATTTTACTCCACAAACTTATAACAGTACATATGTACAGACCGAAAAAGCGAAAAAACCGACCGACCGATCGACAGACAGGTTGATTCCAATATATCCCTTGTCAAACTTATTTTGCGGAGATACATATTATTAAGTGCAATTAATTCTAAGTTGCATGAAAATTACTTGTCAACAAACACAAACAAATTCTTTGCCATATATACTGACTGCTATCCGTAAGACTAATTGGAACCGTGAGATAAATATTTCAAAAGAAAAGATTTTGCTAAGATTAAAACCAACAATATGCATTTAAAAGTTACGTAAATAAAGGAAATGATGGTACGTCAGAAATATTACCAGGCGAGATATTGATTCAACCATCCTCTAGTCTTTTAAATTATAATGGCGAATGACCAATTGCCTGTACAATACGTAAAAATCAACAATAAACGGATATAAGCAGATCTGCGACATCTCCTTGAAACGGTAAATGCAAAGCTTTGTAGGATTTAAATACCAAAGCAATGTCATTCACATTTTATAGGAAAAACATTTATACATGTTTCCATTTTCATTAATTTCAATTTAGTTACTAAGTGGTATAATATTAAGATAAACACGAGTGTCAGCTGAATCCCTTTGGTTTACAAGATTTCAGAACCCTGCCTATGTCAACGTGTGTATGCATGTTTGTACAACGAGCCAAGTAGGAACAATACTAAATCTGATAACATATTTTAGACACGGTGGGAGCAAATGCGCTCATTTGTAGATATACGCGTGATTGATAATGAAAGTATTTTTTCCAAAATGTGTGGCATGAAACATCGTTCTTTTTAATTTGTGTCTGTGCACAATGTTCAAATACATTAACAGCTCACGAGACAAGAATCCTAATTATATCATACGTTTTTTCATATAAGTTTATCACAATTTAGATCAGGGACCATGTTGGCCTTATTTCGTTATTAATTTGAAAACAAATGTACAATTTTTCATTAACTTTGCACTTTGTTTTCAAGCTTGCAAATACGTTTGAACAGTCTCTTTAGACACCCATGAAAGGCAGTGCTTTAGAATAGGTAATGTAAAACATTAGTACAACTTTAATATATATTAACATGTGTTTATTATTGTGCATTTTGTTATGTTCCAGTAGTGGATATGGACCCTTTATGTAGAAATTAACTGTAAAACACGTATAATATTACATAAATGGGTTGCTGTCAACGTCGTTGTAAAATTAATTATAAAGAGGTAATCCATAATGAGGATATGCGTACAGATGCAAATATGGCGTTATTTAACGCAACCGGCGCATATTGTATCGCGTTAAGGCGTTGAAGCCATAATGCTATAACTGACCATGCAACGAATAATTATACACATATGTGAGAATACCAGACAGTGTACAGATAATTGCGACCAACACCGATGACTTATTACTGTTTACATCCAATAAACAACTTTCTTGCAAAAGTGTGTCTCTTTTGTTCCTACGCCTTCGAGCCAGAAAAGCATGTATGCATGAGGGATGCAATTTAACAATAACTGATGTTAATATGTTTGTGGTGTTAAGGGTGCAGTAATGAATGTTTATTAAGTTTATGTCGAAGGTGATTTCGTATATGCCGTTTTAATTAAAGGAATTGCGGCAAATATTTTTATATACGTTCATACTGGATACCAAAACACTTAATAATCTGTTTCACACAAACAAATCAGGTCTTTTATGTAATACATATAGATACGTTGATAACGAGGCATATAAGATTCTAACTCTTGAAAATGATCATATCATACGCGTTAAGCTCGTGGGCTATTAGACACATCCATCGCATATGAATATCTGTATGCGTTACATTGTACGCCATGTCGTTATAACGTGTATTTATCGGTGTAACAGTAGTTATGAGGGTCGTGTCCTTGCGAGTATATATTCATACAAAGCAATCTTTAATTTTAATGGCTAAGCTTGGTATGTATGCTTTTAATCAAGTTGTCTTTTATTAAGAAACAAAACAAATACACAAATTAATGCAAATACATTTCTCAATAAAAATACGCATTATATACCTATTTATTAAATCTAATAAGTTGGCGTCATTTGTATCGCGTAACCGTCCTGTATTCCCTCGTGTTGGACGCGCGTTTATTTAATATATTCCGTAATAATAATTTCTTATTTTTCGTTGATACAACCCTATGATTTAATTAGGAAACTGGAGTGCTTATCATGTGTTGTTGATATATATCTTGTTCTGGATTCATTTTTATGTATACAAATGAAGTAGCATGCAAAATTACCTGTCTGCACATGGAAGAAAGGTAATGCAAGTAATATTGTTTTGACAAGTAAATAAATCATTCTACAGAAAAGAATATAAGTGTACGCAAATAAAAACCACCAGACGTTCTGGATGATTTTACTTTGAAACTTTCCTTTGCAAAATGTACAAATTCCGTATGATGTCAGCCAGTGTGATCTGCAGCGGAGCTTTCAAAGAATGTTTATCTCATTACATTTCGTAATTAGTAAATAATACCAGTGACAAGTTGAGTAATCAATACAACATTTCGCAATGATTTATCGCAACTATTATTGCTTTTGTTGCTGCAAAACACAACATGTCTATAGAGGAATGTTAACACAATCTCTCTCACTTCTTTGTACTAATAGCTACTACTGCTACTATCACTGCTATACTATTTTTAGTACTTATCTTGTTGCTGATATTTTTTCTTATACAACAAAAACAAAAACAACACAATCAACAACAAGTATAATGACAATAATTACAATAACAAGATTAACAAAAACATCAACAACAGCAACAACAACAATTACTACTACTACTACTACTACTACTAACAAGTGCTATTTCGCGCTATTATTAAAAACAGGTCTGGTATAAACACGGCTGTTCATGGATACGTATTATTTTGAATTTAATCGAATTATCCAGTTACACAAACTTTTTGGAACCACGGAAAAATGCATTTGACAGAGCAGTTTTCTATTGCATGTTTACTAACACATGCATGTATTTTCGCATTGACTTGAACTTTTTTTGAGTTTTTACGAGTAAGTATTAAATAACAAATGGCCGACTGGTTGTGGTTTGCACAATTTGTATGGGTATCTTTGAAATGACCGTTTAAAAAGCAAGTTGATATTGATTCATATTTTGGGGAACTATCATTGAACTAAATAATACATTTGTTAAAAATGTGTATAGCTATAAGCAAGTATAGTAAAATGCATTGGCATTATATATATATATAGAACAGGCAACCCACAGTGATCATCAGTTTTTTGCATATTATATGCAAACATTACACAACACGCAATCATCATCTGTATGTACATAATATATACAAACACACTATCATCATATCTGTGTACATTATATATACAAACACACTATCATCATATGTGTGTACATTATATATATATATATATACAATAACACTATCATCATTTGTTTGTACATTATATATATATATACAAACACACTATCATAATATGTGTGTACATTATATATATGTACAAACTATCATCATTTGTGTGTACATTATATATACAAACACACTATCATCATATGTGTGTACAGTATATATACAAACACACTATCATCGTTTGTTTATATATTATATATACAAACACACTATCATCATATGTGTGTACATTATATATACAAACACATTATNGTCGTCCCAGATAAGCGGATATACGGGCTAATCATGGACGACACTTTCCTCGTTTACTAGATTTTCGTTGAGACGAGACTTCCTTTTAAACGAAAAATATATTAAAAGCGAAAAGTGTCGGACTGCACAGACTTACCTGGGACGACACTTAACGCACATGCATTAAGCCCCGTTTTCTCAGAGCGAGGCTCATATATACATGAACTATAGCTACACTTTAGCGACATGATTTTAAATGGCTTGTATTAATCAATAATAATATATACACTATATAGACTTGATTTTCCCTGGATTGCATAGAACTTTACAGGGGTTTACCTTTCCCATCATAAAGCAAGACCGTTAATCACGGGCGCCACCTCTTTTTGCGATGTTTCTGGAATGACTCTAACCGCACATGCATGACGCCCAGTTTTCCAAGAACGCGGCTCATTACATCAATTGATTGCGTCATGACCATTTAGAAAGTTAGCGATTTATACATTTAAACGTATATTCAGATTACATGACAGAAGAAATCGACGCTCTACCTCAGTCAGAGCGGATATCCGTAACCGAGGAAAAGTTGGAAAACATCAGTTCAACCACTTCCGGTTCCGTCACTCATGGCAACGACCAGAAGTCGACCCTCAGCACTGATGCACCTACCACGAAAACCGGTACCTTTGAGTTTCTGGGATTTCTTGGAACAGCTAGCACATGTAATTTGTTATCTTAAGTGGACATAATATTTGTATAATATTGCAATATGTTTCTAAGTTTCTGAAAAGAGCCATAAAGTGTTCAATAGCTAGTTTGTAATGATTCTTAAAACCTAACTTATAATTCCTTTTGCTGTCTGTTTATGGCGCACTTGGCAGTACACTTTGAATATGAAAACATAACAGTTTTCTCCGGTTCTTTACCTGCTAGCTTTTGTTTAAAAACAGTATATGCCAACATTAATTTTTGATATCAAAGTGTTTGATTACAGTTGATATCGTAATTGTTTGCGCATTCAAATGATTCATCGGTAAACTAAAATCATTTATACTTACACCTCATCTACCATCTATTGTTTTTATTTCTTTTGTTCTGGTCGTTAACTTGGTATTCTTTCCATAAGAATTATTTGAGGAACATATTCTGATAATGAATGTTTATTATTAACTACCAATTAAATCATTCAGAAAAGTATCTTAAGATTATAATGTGAGAATCGTTTTGGGAAAACTGGTCTTAATTTATGTGCGTAAAGTGTCGTCCCAGATTAGCCTGTGCTGCCTTCACAGGCGAATCTTGGGACGACACTTAACGCACATGCATTAAGTCCAGTTTTCTCAGAACGAGGCTCATATTGACACGTTGTCATGGTTCCCTGCAGGCGTCTACATCGTGCTGGGATTCGTGGCGGGGATGGTGTGCATACTGGTTCTCGGCCTCATAGTCTACGTCATATACAGGTTCGAATCTAATCGAAATTACTTAGTCTGTTGAAAGAAGATCAGCTTTATGTCACTATAATAATTTTCATACTGCACTAAAGCATGCATTACTATTGTTGTAAAGACTATTGTATGTATCACTTTAAATGAAAACTGTGTGTGCAGTTATCACGTTTATTGACATCTCGTGGTGTTTCATTCATTCAAGAATGTTATNCTCGTATGACATCGTATGACATCGAATGCATTATTTTAAATACTAATGGCACGAATAGTTAATTGTAAATAAACTGGCTTCCGAGAAGTCATGAAACCGATAGTATTGATCCTCCAGTATTTAAATTAAGTCTTGCCATCTTAATTTCAAAGCGAGCATCTTTTGTTCTTATTAAGGTATGATATTTTTCCATTACATTATTTTGTCTTAGAACTCATGGTTAGTAATATTGATAGTTAAGGCATTAAATAACTAGTACTAACTATATTATTTATAATATGTTATTATTTATAATATGTTTAAATCATAAACATCATTAATTTAACAAATGCATTTTTTCCTCCATCAAAACCACATTATAATAAACATGCAGGATTGGATATAAACACAAACTTTTGCAGAAAACACAGTAGTTATTAAAGTAACAAAATACGCTTTTAAATGTCACGACATAGCATGAAATTACTATAATTGCGCTTAGCATAATCAAGGTATCTCTATTTGATCCTTTGCAGATTGAAACAGTTTCATGAAATCACCTCGTAATGGTAGTTTCACGGCACCATGCTGAGGAGAGTCAAGATTGATTCAAGATTGTTGAAACGCTATGCATAAAATTCACACGAAGCGTGAATCTCAACAGGACACAAAATTAGGAATGTACGCATAATTTATCGTGTTTTTTTTCATACCAATTTATCTTATTTCATCTCTTTCAATCTTAAATCGCATAAAGATAAATATCTTGTACTTGCAACATATTTTAAAATTAAGTAAACGCCAGAGAAGTTTAAATATGATGTCAATACACAAGTCGTAATCTAAAAAAAAAACATCGACCAAATCAAATCTTAGACTTAAATGTATAGTGTTCTTGTTAAGAATTGAAAACTATGATCCCATAGAGAATGATTTTCTTCATAGTTCTTAATACATTTAGCACATAATAGACGCATTATATAATACTAAATCGGATAGAAACAAGCCTATTCACCTAACACTTGATGATAGATAGATGCATTCAACCGCCGCCATTGCGCTGGTTCTAGGTCGGTAGAATACTTGCACACTTGCCTGCAATCGATTATAAAAAAACAACTATTCTGTGGATGTCTGAAGACCGAATCTCCAAGATATCATAAAAAATAAGTATTATTAGTGGGATAATACTGGAATTAACCGACGAACGAGGATTACTTTTATACAAAGTGTATCATTAGTCAGAACATGTATAGAATGTATAGAATGGGCTATGCTTGCCCAAATTGGACACTATTTCCAAGATATAACAGGAAATTCGCCCTGTGAATTGGTTCCGAGATAAAATAGTTTCGCAGGGTTATAACCGAAAGTAAAAGAATTTATTATGATGGTATCAATTGTGCAACGACTAGCACTGTATCTTGCTGGTTTTATAATAAGCACTCTGATACCTTACTGCTGGAATCAGTCCAGTTATTTACACATGCAAATGTATCCGCAATCCATTTGACCTTGCACCGTGCACTACAATCCGACGTGGCTTAAGAGGATTTAAGAGAGGGGGATGTGAGGTGTGCAATGCAGTTAACTGTACACAAGACAATAGGCCAATCGTCCTTTCTTCATATTAAAACATATTTAATATATTGTAACGTGTATATGGAGGACTAATGTCATGCTTTCTAATAAATGCCGTTTTTACAAAATGGAACAAGTTCAGTACGATTGCTCTGATCTTAGAAAGTTTGGACCCCGTTGGAAATAAGTTTTGTACGATTTTTCGTCAAAACTTTACGATTAAGTCAGTGCACTTTTATATCTATAATTAAATATAATTTAATATTGACCAACAAGTGTGATAAATTGTGATAGAGTATGAACCATAAATATATGTACTATTATCTCTGATGTTAACTATCTGTGATATTTCTGAATTGTTAATAATTGATACTTTGGATTGTATTGTTATGTAATGTGCACAAATAAAATTATTATTATTATAAGAGCAATTGTTCTATAAATAACTATTAACTATTAAAACGAAAATGTACTGGGAACTCATAGAGATTCAATGCTTAGTTTAAACATATGCCAATTCCACTCCTTTTCGCGTAAAAGGAGTGTCAAACACAATGCTTGCCGATTGCTGAGTATTTGTTTGTCTGAGAGTTATCAAGGGTCTGTCAAAAGTATGTTGACGGAATTCGACTTTGTCTGAACGTGAGATTGCGTGAGTTTGTAAGACAGAGCAATAGCGACATCAATGGGTCCCAGAGTCGATGGGTGACTTTGGACGGCTCAAGTCCGCCATAGGGCATTGTCAAACCCAGATTCGTCCAGTTCAAATTGGGAGCGGGATATGCTGCCACTTCAGTATTTTCTCCGTGATGAAGGTGCCGGTCCCGACAAGACTATTGACTCTGCTTGAACCATGCCGAAGCATAGTCCTGCCTCACGTGCGTCTTAAAACAAGGTAACGAGGGCAGATTTTATAAAAACCTTGTTACCACTTTAAAGGCAACTTTTACGACTCAGTCTTGGGTGAAACTTTGTTAGAATTTGTATCTTGACGATCTATAGGCAAATTTCGAATCTGGGTCATGTGCGTCTTAAATATATGTTTAATCTCAGAAAAGCATCGTTGCCCATACAGAGGCCACATTTAAACTCGGTATTCATGAAACTTTGTTTGCATGTTTATCTTGACAATATCTAGTCCATTTCAAATCTGGGTCATGTACGTCCAAAAACTATGTAGCCATGTCCAATCTTAGAAAAGCATTGCTACCATTCTAGAGGCCACATTTATGACGTTGATGATATGTGTTATGCAGAACAAGTTTACCTCTTTTCTGATATATTTCGCCTTAAAAGGCTTTTTTAAAGTTTGTTTTTACAAATTAACTACATTTTCGTTATGTTTCTCAACCAAAACAATTGTATATTGACGTCAAAAAACAAATACACAGGAAATGACGTCATGATGTCAAATGGCAGCGACGCAAATTAGCGCCACAACTACATGCATATACAAATTCACTGTTATAAAAAATGATAATGAAATCAAATTATTACGACTATGAGTTAAATAATAATAAGCTTATTATAAAACATAGATACTTATAATATTAATATCGACTAATGATAATAGAAATAGTGGTAACAATAAGTGTCACAATAACATCTTTATCACACTACTTATTACTTTGATTATATATTATAAAACAAACTACAATTATTATTACAAAATAATTACAAAAATAATTGTAGTTTGTATTATAATATATAAACAAAGTAATTAGTTGTGTGATGAAGATGTTATTGTGACACTTATAATTATCACTATTTCTATTATTATTAGTTGGTATTAATATTATAAGAAGTCCATGTTTCGGTGTTACCCTCAAACGGATTAATACTTCCTATTAACGCTGTTGCCATGATTACCACAGATGTAATACCCAGAATTTTATGCACAATACTTCATTTTGAAAGAAAGGATAACATTCCTGAATAACAACTCTGCTCAGTCCTCATCGCCAATTTTAACAAAATAACAGTGTTGCCTGGAATTTAAGGACATATACTCAGAATGGAAGTTGACACAGGATCGTCAGTGACATTAATGTCGAAAATTGATTTCCGAAAACGGCTCGGAAATGTTCCACTAGATCCCGCAAAGTCAGTACTTAAGACATACTCAGGGGAAATCATTTATCAAGTAGGTATCAAGGTTGTAATAGTAAAGTACAATGGACAATCAATGCAATTACGGCTTTGTGTAGTTCAAGGCACTGGCCTAATGTTGTTCGGGAGAGACTGGCTAACGGCTATGAAGTAAGACTGGCAACGCATTGTTCCCGTAAACATGTTCGAGAAAGATATTGTTAAAGACAGACGTACCACAATTATGAAAAACAATGCAAAGGTTTTCGATGAAGGTATCGGTAAAGTGAAGGACATAAAAGCCAGGTTAACATTGAAAGAAGACGCGTCGCCCAGATTCTTGAAGCAAGACCAGTTCTGACTATATGAAACCGAAAATAGAGCGTGAACTCGACAGCCTTGAAAGGCAAGGTATTATTTCAAAGCTAAATACCAGCAGATGGGCAACGCCAATCGTTCCAGTATTAAAAAAAAANTCAATTTGAAAGTGCGTGTTCCAATTGAAAATAACAATCAGCGAAGAATGCAAGGAACAGACATATTGAAAAGATATCATGCATGATAAATATTGATGAGCTACGTTAATTTTACAACATAATTATGCCCGAGCACATATATAGCATATATATATATATTATTTGATTTTTTAGCAACGTAATCTCACATATCTGGTGTTTAATTTAGCAATCACGTGTGTTATAACATTCTTTGGTTCTTGACATATAATGTATATATTCATTCCCAATAACGAGTCATTACTGAACTCAAATTGGCCGTGGCTTTAATTTAAAGTCATAAATCTCTTTAATAATGTGAAATCAACGTATTTTATTTCAAAACATGCTCGGTTGACAGAGAAATCTTACTTTGTCCGAGATTTGGGACATTGTACAACAGCAATTTGAATACATTCAACCAAGTGTGGCGGTTATGTCTACCGCAATTTAGACATCAAGTATCACTTACGTATCACTTATTATTTGCTCACACTGAGATTTTCTTTATGTATGTGAATTAATAATATAGAGGATTAGTGTTGGACCCGGTGGAATATCGATTTTAATTCACGAGTGATCATAGATAATATTATTTTCACGAGTGGTGCAGCCACGAGTGAACACTATATTTTTTCTATTATCACGAGTGAATTAAACTCGATATTCCACCAAATCAAACATATTTCCATTTTATTTTATGCTATTTTCAACGTTTATTTACATTTTAAAAGAGTTAAACTAGAGAATTACACTGGAATAATGACGTCATTATGTCACATAAATGACGTCATTTCACAGTAAAACAGTGAAAAATATCGATAATTATCACTGTTATTTTTTTATTATTCGAAACACTGAATTATCAGTTCTAATTCACTGATATTTCTCTTTAAACCACCGGAAAGCATAAAACAAATAAGAGTATTTCTGAAATCCGATTTGTGTATACGTTGGTCGTGGTAATGTCGATAATTATGATGATCGGGATTTTAAAACGATGACGGTTGACGGGACGTTGACAGGTTTTTGTTTTGAATTAAATGTTCTTTCTAGAAATAATTAACCTACGAATGATTTATTCTCCTTTATTTTTTTAATTGCCATTTTGTTTTATTTTTATTTAGCTATTGACACAGTGGGCAAAAATGTGTATTCTTGCATTTAGGGTACGCATATAGTTCGCATATTGGCTGTTTCTAACTTTTTCTAACAATTGAAATTGCCTCAGTATTGCTTGTTGGTCGTCCTGTATGTTTTGTATGCTGTAGAGTTAATTCCATTACTATAATTTTTTATCTTTTGTATATAATTGTCTAATATTTACCTTTCCGATATCAACTATCATAAAAATGATGAAATTTAATCGGATTGCGAGTCGTAAGTCTATTGTAAAATTACGCTAAATACGCCTAATACGCTATTAACTGTCACTAATATGTTGTTATATGATAACATATATTTATAAAATTTCTTGACTTAAAACAAATCCACAACAGCAACTGATGTATTTTAGTATTATTTAGTTTTAAACATGCTAATCAACTACAGTATTTGCTTTTCACTTCTTTATTTCAATTTCAGTTTTCTTCTTTGCACGAATATTTTCTCGATAATACCCGCAGTATCCTTTGATCAGTGTGCACATTTCAAAATGAAACCACTTTTAAAAGAAAATAAGGCACACAATCAGGCCGAATGTTATTGAAACACAAAATAAAACAAGCACAAAATGATAATAAGCTTAGTATAGGTTTATTCATTCGCATAATCAGCAATACATTCTTTATGAAAAATACAATTATATTGTTAATACATATACGCAGTGAGATGAAGTTAGGGTACACAAAGAATTATTGTATGCAATTCAGAGTATTATACTACAAGTATAGAAAAATAATTTATAGCATGCACATAATGTCTATATATGACTTAAATACAACAAAAACAAGTGTATGTAATGTGAAGATAATTTGAAACAACAAGGGGGTGAAGAAGAATGAATGATACATTTTCGTTTCAACATTGCAATTCAATGTTTTTTAATTATCTGCACAATGTAAGTAGGTTGCAAAAGTAAATCTAAATAAATTTGGTATAACATGTAAGCTTACTATGAGACTGTATACATGATCAACCCATGTTTAAATGTAAACATCATGGACTCAGTTTCGTTATACTGGTACAGTCATACATTTCTGAAACCAAGTGTAGTTTTAAGAGCATTAGGCCATCACCATTTCGTATCAATATTTACGAAAGCATCATAAGTATTTAATATATTAAATACTCTAGTAATCAAAGTTTTCTGTGATCTCATTATTTTACACCAATACGTTAGGGCTCGTTCTTTACAAATGAATGACAATGGGAAGATTCCAAGTTCACATAGTATAGCAGCATTTGATGTGTGTTGATGAACCCCAAAGAATTGCTTACATAATTGTGTAGCGCAGTTTATCAACCACGGGCATATCGTTATTTCCCCATACCTCACATTCATACGTGATTATTGGTGTTACCATTTAGTCGAAAAGTAACAGTTTATTTACTTTGTATATCGTAATTTGAATATACTGAAAACTGAAATAAGGTGAGTATATCATATGATTTCAGACACTGCTCATTGTCGCCATTGAGTTCCCATTTGTAAATATTCCTATACTTAATCTTATGAGCAATTCACACCTCGTTTTTTTTCGACTATTATCTTGAGACCCCGTGTTTATGAATATTAATTAATAATGTCGTTTTGTATGTATTGCCAAATATTCTATAGACAATGAGTCACTTGCCTTAAAAATAAGACTAGCAGACGTTAGCAATATGTATGAATATAAAAATTGTACTAACACGAATTAATTATTGTAGACATATATATGCAATAAACTATAAAACAAACATTTTATGCGATGGATTATCGACTAACAACTGAAAACAAATATTATTACTTGATTTTAATATTATTATTTAGAGATGTTTATTTTCATTCTTTATTTTCAAAATCAGGATTTAAGCCAAATTGTGAAATATGTTTCTTTTAAATAACTGTTGAAACATGAAAATATTAGTGAAAACAATTGAAAGTGTAAGATTTACAAATTTGATAATTGTCAAACATGCAACCATAAAATACGTTTTATTTACATTTGGAAGATGCGAACTATTAATTCATTTGCCTTCACTATACTATTAAAACAGTAAATGAAAAATTCATCAGTGTAAATTGACACATGTATACATATATTTTAACCCATATTATACATAAGAAAAAAACCAACACATGAATAAGTTTAAAATCGTTATGGCTGAGGATAAATTAATTAACCTGTGATCCTAGGATATTGCCTCCAAAAAAGGCTGATGCAACATTTCTCACCATTTTTACTATTCTATATTATAATAATGTCATATTCTTGCTAACTTGCATCCGACTGAACACACGCGGTGAATGTTTAATTTTAAACAATGATACCGCGCTTAAAAGAGCCTCACACCAAACAGTTTTCTAACTTTCTCAACATTGCCATCAATTTCCTGCGCCAGTCGAGCCATGATTGGGTACTCGTACCTCCTGAAATCTTCACAGATGATCTTGTTCTTTCCAGAATACAATTTATCATCCCAGTTCTTCACTAATTTTGTTAGCTGAGTCCAATGATTCTTGCAGGCTCGATAGTGATGGACGAGAATCGCATCGTCGGTTAATAGGCGCAAACTGTAAGAAACCACAGGTTAATAGGCGCTAACTGTAAGAAACCACAAATTATTAGGCGCAAACTGTAAGAAACCACAGGTTAATTGGCACAAACTGTAAGAAACCACAGGTTAATTTGCGAAATCTGTAAGAAACCACAGGTTATTAGGCGCAAACTGTAAGAAACCACAGGTTAATTGGCGCAAACTGTAAGAAACCACAGTTTAATTGGCACAAACTGTAAGAAACCACAGGTTAATTTGCACAAACTGTTATAAACCAAATGTTACTGTGCGCAAACTGTAAAAAACACAGGTTATTCGGCGAAAACTGTAAGAAACCATAGGTTATAAGGCGCAATATGTAATAAAACACATGTAATTATGCGTAATATGTAAGAAACCACAGATTATTAGGCGCAAACTGTAAGAAACCACAGGTTATTTGGCGCAATATGTAAGAAACCACATGCAATTAGGCGCAATATTTAAGTAACTACAGACTACTAGGCGCAAAATGAAAGAAACCATAGATTATTAGGCGCAACCTGTGAAAAGAAACACAGGTTTATAGACGCAAACTGTAAGAAACCACAGGATATTAGGCGCAAACTGTAAAAAAACATGCGCAATCTGCATAAACACATGTTAATATGCGCAGTCTGTATAAAACACAGGTTAATATGCGTAATCTGTATAAAACACAGGTTAATATAAAATGTATTTTCATTAATATTCAACCCTATTTTTAAATGTAATGTTTTTTTTTGGAATTTTCGCTTATAAGAACATTACGAGTTAGCAAATTCGAAATAATATCGTATCGTGAAGTTTGCGCAATAAGTGCTGATTATTTAGAGGTTAATACCTCGTTGCTTGAGGGCCAGAAGTGATAATCGGCCCGAAGAGTGAATAATCGCCCCGAAGGACGTAAGTCTGAGGGCGATTATTTACTCCAGGGCCGATTATCACTTCTGGCCTTCAAGCAACGATGGTAGTAACGTCTTTAATACTTAATACTTAGCGTGTATTATCGTTTATATTACATATCATCCTATTTGTTCCTTCACTAAAATATATTTCCGAACCAGCTTTCCATACTTTTATTTTCATTCAATTGATTACGCAATTTATGACGTATCTATCTTGTATGACGTCATTTCTGTGACGAAACACACCAGTTTAAGCTTGACTCTATGGATTTTAACGACAACCATTCGGACGTTGTGATTTATTTAACAGAAACATATTTATTTAAAAAACCATCGAACGAATCCAAAACGTATTTTGGATTGTGTGTTTGTAATGTATAATTGGAAATTTCAAGACGAATTAAAGAAATCACTCCGAGTAGTCATTCGATTTCGTAAAACGTTTCAAAAAGTGTAGTTTGAAATAAATAAAGATAATGCCTTTAATGGGGTGGAAAACCTGAAAATGGAAGTGAATATCGTTGTAATTGTATAATTATAAATACAATTTTGATGTTGGATGACTCCTGTTAAACTAAAAGCTTAAATAGAGTCAAAAATCTCATCTACAGTGCAATTTTAGACGCAATCGATATTTTTTTATCATTCTTATTTTGTGCTACGTTGACTTATCTTTTTTTTATTATTACGTTGATTTGTGGCTTAATTTCATTTATCACCCTTTTAAAAGACTGAATATGGGCGCCATTTTGTTAAGTTGACGTCGCGTGCTTTAGCTCTGGGGCGATTATCGATTATCAACATTTCGCTAAACGTGATATCATAATCACCTTGCTTCGACCGATAATCACATGTATTCGAGTCAATTTTGTTGCTATATATAGTAACATAAGTATTTTATAACCCTTATTACCCCAATTCGAATTAACGATGAAAACTGTAGTTATACAAAGGAGGGATGGATTTGGGACGGGAACAAACGTTTTGCAAGTCAGCATATATGCTATAGTCTGGTTGAGTCGTGGGTAATTTTTATAAAGATGTTACATCACAAATATTTTATAAATATATGAACATGAATCATTATGAAAATAATTATTAACCTTTCTTCTTAAAGATTTGTTACTTTTTTCCAAATGTGTATCGTCTTTACACATCAAAATAATCGATTGTGTTGCTAGTGTCAAACTGCCATCTTGAAAATAAGCTTCCTGTTGAGACGTGGACTCTGATTGGCTGCCAGAGTTTCAAGATGTGCATACTATAAATAGCCTTTAAACTGACATTGCAGGGAAGGTTAATTTCTTGTGAAAAAATGTCAACAGACGATATAGTGTGGAAAATACCCATAAATAATAGATTGTGTGTTACTTAGAAACACAATATGAACAACACATAAAGTATGAAATATTTGATAAGAATGTATCAAGTTTTTTGAATGACAATATTAACATGTTTTGGTCGCATTTTTATAAGAAAAACGATGGTGAAAATGTCAAAACAATTTTCTGAACAGACTGCATCGTGTGCGAACGTTCTATCAAGGGATTTCATGCGATCTCTATCCCCACGACTCAACAAGAACCCACGACTCAACCAGAACCTACCATATTTATAGTCAGTAAATATCTAATATTCTACACATTGCTAGGTGTCAATGATTACATTCAGTAACCCTTGCCTTACAAAACGAGAATATGTAGAACATGTTCAAATAAGTATGGACACATCAATCAAATTAAATACAAGGTAACCGCTAAACAAACAACACGGTAATTTTTGAAACGCGTCGTGCGAAAATGTGTTATATGCCATGTGTGGCAAGAGCAGGACCAGACCAGCTTGCGCATTCGCGGAGTCTGGTCAAGAGCTACACTGTTGGCTATAAATTTCCGCAAGGTTTCGTGGTCACATTAGCGGATATTATGCATCATCATCAAAGTTTACGGATACAAGGCATATCTGGAGCTACTCTGTTCGGAGATATGATAAGGCCCATTTTCGCACGACACGGCTTATTTGTTGTTTTACCCTTTAAAGCCAGGCAAAGTATCAAATGCGTGATCCTCCGAAGTCCCATGTTTCGCTCTGCGTGGTATGAGGACGTAACGCGGCGCATCTACAACCGGAAGTGAACCGTTAATGTTGGAGCCTATCCATCGGCTCGCGTTGGGATGGGTGAGTGTCCAGGTGTTGACATGTATGACGGTTTTAAACCTGATTCCGGCACTAGCTCGATCTTTTCTGAACTCTTCATCCTACAGAAATATAATTGAATCTATGTATCATATGNTTATACTACATTTATTAAAACTACTTCAATTTAATAAGTACCACAATAAGATCTGAAATTACTTTAACGAAGTATATGCTGCTGGTGAAGCATTTATAACTGTACTAAAGCACTTTCACTCAGTCACGTGCATCAGCCTTTTGATATACAATTAGTTCTCTATATACTTGGCATGGAATGCCTTCATAGCTAATACTCACACAACTTGGCATCCACGATCCCTTAAGTTGCGAAACATTTGGCACTAGGAACTCGTCATTGTCGAGCACTGTTACATACTTGTATGCACTTGCCTTAGCTTGGAAGTAAGTTAGCTGCACCTGCATATCGTTATACTTATGATTGCCCTCTGTCATGAAATGTCTCTTATTTGGACCGGAGGCTGAAAATGGTTTCAATATGGACTATCGATTCGTAATGCCATGCTGCCCTTACGTATGCAAGAATAGAGAAAGTGAAACTCCGGCTGCACCATAGGCCGAGTATGCTTAACCCTTTGAGTGCTGGAACCGGATTTTGAAGGCCTTTGCAAACAGTTTGGATCCAGATGAGACGCCACAGAGACCATTCATTAGCGTTGCCTTATTACTGGCGTATGTGCATATATGTTACATCTTATGTGTATGTAACTTATAAGAGAAAATTCTTATTAACAATACACTTTCCGTTATTTAAGATTTATCAAACAATCGCTAACTCAGCACAATACATTGACGCAATATTGATGAAAAGAAACACGTACTTCTTTCAGGATAGTCGATTTCCGTGACCTTGACAACTCCTTTGTTCTGGTAGTGATTGAGGACGGCAACGGTGATGTTGTCAAGGTTATTGGTAAAGATGAAAATCGTGGCCAAGTCGTCGCTAAGGTAACGTATGGCTTCTATCCACTCGATGAGTCTGGATGTGTCTAAAGGTAGAACCTTCAGCTTCAGAAGAACAGCTATGCCATCGATCTTTAAAAGACATGAAAAACGTATGATTTGAGCTTCGCTCGGAGACAACGGAATTTAATGCATTTGTGTACAGTGTCGTCTCAAATTAGTCTGTGCAATGCACACAATCTTACCAGGGACGACACTTTCCCCTAGAACTGGATTTTCGCAAAGAAATTACTCCCTTGAAACGAAATATAGCATAATAGCGGAAAGTATCGTCCCTCATAAGGCCGTGCGTACTGCACAGGCTAGCATTCCATTCAATTACAGAGAGAGGCTGATTTATATTATAGTACAATTAAAACTGCTAAGAAAGTTAAACTTTTGAAAGATTTTACTGATGCACTTGCGTATATGATAAAGCTTTCCTTTTTTGAAACTTTTGTAAGCCGAGTTGGAATGCTGTGAAACAGATTATGATAATTAAGTAAGACATCATATTGAAACAAAAATATTATCGTCAAATAAATGCATAAACGCATTAAAAAGAAATTATACTATTGGAAGTTCGAAAACAAACCAACGGGCATATTCGCTCAAAAATAAAATTGTGCAACAACATGTGTCGAACTCAGGACGTAGGATTCCTATGAAATAAATGTAAATTAGTGCACTGATGTGACTATGAGTTGCGTTAATTCAGTGATTAAACCATATACCAAATATAACTTCGTTATTTGAATAATTTTAAAATATAAACATTACCAGCATTAAAGAAATCTTATCAATGTATAAATTGCCGAACAGTTCGACAAACCAGAAAATCACACGACAAACATACAATGGCTACTCTCGGTTATTGCAAATCAAATTATATGGATGTTAAGCGGGGTTCAGCCTGTACATCCCCCACCAAACACACTTGGCACATATGTTAACTCATTAACATTACGTGTAATACCTTGTTATATTCTATCAACTCGATTGGTAAGTAAACAGTGATAACATTAAGTGTTATACCTTGTTATATTATATCAACTCGACGGGTAAGTAAACAGTGATAACATTAAGTGTAACCCTGATTCGATATATTCTATCAGCTCGACGGGTAAGTAAACAGTGATAACATTAAGTGTAATACCTTGTTATATTCTATTAACTCGACTGGTAAGTAAACAGTGATAACATTAAGTGTAATACCTTGATATATTCTATCAACTCGACGGGTAAGTAAACAGTTATAACATTAAGTGTAATACCTTGTTATTCTATCAACTCGACGGGTAAGTAAACAGTGATAATATTAAGTGTAATACCTTGATATATTCTATCAACTCGACGGGTTAGTAAACAGTGATAACATTTAGTGTAATACCTTGTTATATTCTATCAACTCGACGGGTAAGTAAACAGTGGGATCTTCAGAGCAGTTTGTACCGGAAGTGTTGATAGTGACTCATTGTATTGTGTTCAACGGAAGTTCCGTGTAACAAACGAAGTTGCCTTGTTGTATCTTCCCAGTTGGTAGCTAAATTAATAAAAGAACTGCGAAATGATATTGCATCTGCATATCTGTTTTGATTATGAAATATGCTAGAACGTGTTAAAATCAATTAACTCTACACAGTGGTGTGTTCAGATCATTTCGAACAGAAAGTGTTAATATTGATCAACAAGAAGTTCCCGTGTAACAAACGAAGTTGAATTGTCCTTATCGTTCTTGCTAATATGTACATTTAAAATGTATG
This sequence comes from Dreissena rostriformis, assembly GCA_007657795.1. Lineage (NCBI taxonomy): Eukaryota > Metazoa > Mollusca > Bivalvia > Myida > Dreissenidae > Dreissena > Dreissena rostriformis. The sequence continues at coordinate 821 of VMBQ01004188.1, read as the reverse complement.
TGATGTAGGTCTCGTGAACTCATTTGTAACATTTCTCCTGTTCTCAATTTCTTTTTATTGACATATAACATCAATTTCACATGACGACGTTAATTTTGGTGTTCATAAATTATTTTGAAATCAATGTCAATTATCGTAGAAAATCGATTTAAACGCAATCGAGTTGTATTGGTCTTTTATTGGTATTAATGAACTATAGCGGTTTTGCGGAAGGGGAAATTATTTTTCGTGTGCTGAATTATCCAACAAAATGTGATCGCTTGTTCATATTTAATAACATTATTTAAATTCAATTAATATATTTAAAAAAATGCTAAATAATTAGTTTTATACGTACTCTGACAAAAAATACATAATATGAGTTGATGAAAACCCAGAGATACTTCGATCCGATTTATAAAGACAACAGGTGAAATTATCGGCCAGGTTCTCGGTCACAACTCTCCAAATGTTGACGTATATCTCATGTCCTTGAATGAATTCAGTATAATCACATGCATTTGACACGACAGTCTTTGAATGATATCGCACCACCGGAAGTCTAACTTCGTTGACCGGAAGTGCAAACGCCGAATACAGGTACACTCGCTCGTTCGGAAACTGGATGTAAAACGACGTTTAGGGGTGTATGTGGAAACGATTGGTGACTTCATCGACGTTCCGTTTAGATAACTCCGGTTTTCGATTCCACAATAAGTCCCCTAGTCCGATCGTTGTCAAAAGCAAGTTCTGGAAATATTCAATAGCAGTACCATAGGATGTAATTTACCCATAAAAAATGCTCTGTATACACGCGAATCCAATAAAATAGCAAAATGAGC
>VMBQ01004187.1:74299-87971 GCA_007657795.1 Dreissena rostriformis | reverse complement strand
GGGGGGGGGGGGGGGGAGCTGATATAGCAATAAAAAGCAGATCAATAGTTTCTCATTTAAATCATCAATTTCTGTGATAATAAAGCAATACATTGTGATTATAAATAGTCTATACTCTCAGATTTGATAGTTGATAGTTGATAGTTCAGGCTGTGCAAAAGAAGAGTAAGATTGTTTGATGAGAAAATTCTAACACAAGCTGGCATACAGGGACTTAAATCATGAACTTAGTCTCTGCACGATATCTAGAGAACGCTTTGACCCAAGATATCAAAATTGGTATGCTGGTTACTCCTGAGAAAAGAAAGACCCCTCTCAATTTTGTGATGAGGAGATCATAGACCATAGTAACAGGGGTAGGCAACATCACAAAAATCTCTTTACATTGAAGACCTGCCTGTAATTAGACATGCATACATGTATGGCAAACATTGCTTGTTAAATTTACGTCATATTTAAATAATTGAATAAGGTAAGAATCTTTCCTTATTGCATAGTCTATAAGACAAGTCATATTTGGTATTCACTCCTACACTATTACATTTCAGGTGTATAACAAGCCAAACAGCCAGCTGGAGGACTGTAAGTGCATGCTTCCTTCGACCTCTCACCCAATCATCAACATGACACATAGTACTTGTACATACCACTTACTTGTTTATTAATTATTTTTGCTACAAACACATGCAAGTTTCTATGACCTTTTAAGTTTGTCTTATGTAATATCATTGTGTTGTACAATAAATGAACGTACATAGCATTTAAAATACATAATGTATTAATCTTCTTTCAATACATTGTTCTCTTGGTTCTAAACAATGGTGTCTAATCCTGTATATTTAGTATATGAGTATAAGATATAAACTATCTTGTATACCGGTATATGAACTTGAGTTGTGAACTATTGCCCAGCCTCCCTGGATGAGATTGGCTTCACGTTCATAAAGAGGTGTATCAGTGCAATAGAGGGTAGAGGTCTGGACGATCAGGGCCTGTACCGTGTGGTAGGGGTCAACTCAAAGGTCACCAAACTGTTGGCCCTTGGACTGGACAAGAAGAAGGCGGACAAGCTCGACCTCAACGACCCCATCCAGTATGAGACGAAGACCATCACGAGTGCGGTCAAACAGTACCTCAGGTAGGTGCAGGCTGCCAGTGTGGCCAGTCTGCTCTTGTATCATTTCTAATGATTAAAGGCAGTTACAAGACCACCTTTATAACACTTAAAATTTTGTATTGCAAATAAGCAGTCTTTAGCTTAAATGGCTTTTGTATGGTTAACAAAATTAATAGAAAAAATACAACTCTGCTTTAAGAACAATTTTTAAAAAGGAATATGGATCAAAATTGACAATGACAGTGCCATACACAAATATTTGTATTTTTAGTTCATTTTATGAAATTGCTTGTGCAGCAAATCGGATTTACATCTGATACATTTGTTATGGCCTTACCACAAATCATTTATTGGACTGTGTTGTGTTAAAAAGTATTTTGCTAAGTGTTTTTTGTTGCCACCTGCATAAGTACATAGTTGTCATGATTCATTTTATATCATGTCTCAACATTAGCTAATTATTTGTAACCAATCATGTAGATGGGTGGTGTTTATAATAAATGTAGAGAATCCTGTCCATTTTACAGGTTGTTGATTATTGTATATTATGTTCCCCACTTTAATGGTGAAGTTTTTTCTTTCAGAACCCTTCCAGAACCATTGATGACATATAATCTCCATGCTGACTTTATTGATTCTGCTAGTAAGTGATTGCCTTGGTTATTATTTTAAACACTACTGCTCATAAAGACATAAAAAGGTTTCAGAAAATGTGTGCCCTACAGAATACTGAAGGAAGATGGCAGTTTTCCTCTGTATAAAGTTGGTACCAGAAAACGGTTCCAATCTCAATCCATTTTTTTAAACCATTTTTTTCCAATTTGAAGGTTAACATTGCCAAAAGCAGAGAAAGAAATCAATAAAGATAATGAGATCGCCAATGTGCTTTTATCCAAGCGTCTACCTCAATTCAAATCAGTAACCTTTATTGCTAGGGGAAGTTAATGCATTTTGTGGCGCTTTTTATGCCCCCCAGTAGGGTGGCATATAGCATTTGAACTGTCAGTCTGTGCGTCCGTCCGAAAACTTTAACATTGGCCATAACTTTTGCAATATTGAAGTTAGCAACTTGATATTTGGCATGCATGTGTATCTCATGGAGCTGCACATTTTGAGTGGTGAAAGGTCAAGGTCATCCTTCAAGGTCAAAGGTCAAAAAACAAATCCACGGGAAGAAACAAGCTTTAAAGGGAGATAATTTCTATACCTGCCAAATAATAAATATAAACTTTATTTCAAAGCGGCGCAGTAGGGGGCATTGTGTTTCTGACGAACACATTTCTTTTATTGATATGTTTTCATTACTATTAATTGTTTCTTATACACATTGCATGCAAGAATGTGAATCAGCTGAATTGTATTGTATTTAAGCAAATGTCAATATACATGTACATGGCAAATCATAACACCGATAATTCAGAAAACCCATAATGATGCCATATTTTATCTTGGTTAAAGGCTTTGTTTACGATTAACAAGGAGATTGTCAGTGTTGATGTCGAGTCTGAAATACATGACAATGCCAACCTATGTCCCTCGTGAAGCTGTGGAACAAAACTGAAACTTTGACGCAAGTCTCAAATATCCATGAACAAAGGACCATTCAAGCATGTTTTCTCAATTGGGAGATAGATGTTATTGAGAAGAAGTGCAGGGAACAAGGCCCATAAGTCTGGAGTTCATAGTTTTGGTCAAAGAGTTGTCTGTTCTTGTCCTTTGTTTATTTCAGCCTCGTTCTGGGAAGACGGCTTCATGCATGTGCTTAAAGTGTCGTCCCAGATTAGCCTGTACATTCTGCAAAGGCTAATCAGGGACAACACTTTCCCCCTAAACTAAATTTTTATTTAGGAGAGACTTCCTTACAGTAAAAAATTCCATAAAAGCGGAAAGTGTCGTCCCTGAATAGCCTGTGCACAAAATGCATTAAGCCCCATTTTCCGAGAGCATGTCTCATTTGTTTATGGTTTGTATGTTGCAGAGCGTGACTCCCACAGCCTGCGCTTGCTGGACATCCACACACTCACCCATAAACTGCCAAATTCAAACTTTGAAATGCTCGACATCATCATTGCCCATCTTAGAAGGTAAGATAAGGACATTCAAATGTTAAAATTACCTAATCTAGATTTTATATATAGTTTTGCCCTGATTTTTTTTTGAATTTTTTTAAAGATTTTTTTTTCTATTGTGGATTTTGTCATGATAATATATAAATACAATGTATGGAGTTGTATCTTAACGTCTTATGTTTTCTTGCAAATTTATGGTTTGCTCCAAGTTGCCCCTAGAGGATGACATTTGTAATACAGGTTGTAAAGGCAAAATATTTTCACATAAACTAACATGTCTTGAATAAGGGAAGAAATAAGTGACAAACTTAATTACTGGGCTTGTTCTGTTTGCTGCTGATTTAGAAGACATTATTTTGATCACAAGAATGCATGTGTTATTTTACCACAATTTTCTGTATTCTTCTGAAATTAAGTTCATGGTGTCTTGGTGAACCACCCTCCCCAAATGACCTTGAAGTTGTTCATACTTTATTCTTACTGTGGCTTAATGAGATTGTAATACATCAAACCGCATCATAAACAGTAAGTACTCATAGTTCATGTCTGCAACTGTTTGTCGCCCGTTTCCCAGAGTGTCTCAGAATGCCGACGTGAACCTGATGACGGTGGCCAACCTGGGTGTCTGCTTCGGGCCCACGCTGATGAGACCAGAGGAGGAGTCAGTGGCTGCCATCATGGACATCAAGTTCTGCAACATCGTCATTGAAATACTCGTGGAGAACTATGACATGGTAACACTTCACCTAGCATTATGTACTTGCAAAACAACTTGCAAAAACAAACATGTAGTTTATGAAAGCATTTTGTATTATTCACTTGTCTGTCTTGTATGCCCCTCTTTGTAGAAGGCCGCAATAGCTTGTAGCAGTCACACTGTCTGTCTGTCTGTCTGTCAAGGTCACACTTTGAGGTCAAATTTGGCCATTTAACAGCTGGAAGATTCCTTTCTAGACATAACTTTGCCATAAATTGAAGGATTTTAAGATAACTTGGCACAAATGCAATCCATCATAAGATGTTTCACATGTAACACTTGTCTCTCTACTTCAAGAGTCTAGGTCGTACATAGAGTTAAGAGGTCAAAGTTGGCCATAAAACAGTTTGTCTGGACTGTAGCTTTATCATTCATCATCCTATTTTGAAATAAATTACACCAATGATTACCTGAAAGAGACAGCATTTAATGTGTAAAACCTGTCTCCCTACCTCAGAGGTCAAGGTCACACTTAGTCGTCAAGGGTCAAATTTGGCCATAAAACAGCTTTTCCGGGCTGTTACTTTGTCACTCTTAACCCATTTATGCCAAGTGGACTCTCCCATCCTTCTAAATTGGATCAATTTATTTCCAAAATTAGGGATTTCTAGTATATTTATTTCTATATTTAGAATATTTCTTACAGAAATTCCTGTAGCAAACAGCGCAGACCCTGATGAGACGCCGCATCATGCAGCGTCTCATCTGGGTCTTCGCTGTTTGCCAAGGCCTTTTTTTCTAGACGCAATGCATAAATGGGTTAATGCAATACAAAAATAACTATCATCAGAAGACTAAGTGTCGTATGTATCACCCATCTCATTACCTCATAGGTCAAGGTTTCACTTAGAGGTAAAATGTCAATGTTGGCCATAAGCACTTTGTTTGTGACATAAGCCAAGTTTTGAGACAATAGTGGAATGTGGAGGCATCCATGCTTTATGGAGAAATGTCTTGTTGGTCTATACATTTGATGGTTCTTTTAAGAAAGTTTTTTGTTTTGTTCACTTATTTGTTCACCTGTCAGTCTTGTTTAAGGTCAATGCTGTTTCTCCTCATTTGTCTCTAATGTGAATTTGCATTGTTGTGATGCTTAAACTCATGTATTGCTTCAGATATTTAAACAAGCCCCTGAAGACAAAGATTTACGCACGAATCTGGTGAAGGGCCGTGATCAAAATCAAGCAGTTAAGCGTATGAAGAAAGCGCCCGACCCTCCAGGGTCTAGCCCCGCCCCTGCCCGACCGCCCACGGTGACGGCTACTGCCATGAATGTCTCCACCCCACCCTTCCAGGCCACCAAGTCGCCTAGGAACTATGAAAATGTCGGCAACAACTATCCAACAAACAGAGGATTCCGGCCTGTTGACGTGTACAACCCCACCACAGGCAGTGAGATACTTAGCTTATTTAATGAATATGTATAAATATAAGACCAAAACAATACTTACCTTCAGCAGTACAAACATACTCAATACTTACCTTCAGCAGTACAAACATACTCAATAATCTGTAACCGAATAGCTTCAGAAAGTCATTTAATGTAACTTGATCACTTGAAAATACATGTAGGGTTATATGGGCTAAGCCATTGGTACTGAACTTGAAAATAAAGGAGGAAAGGTAATAAATGTAACTACTAAATCATATATAAAATAAAAAAAAATCATTGCTGACTGACACTGGCCTGTTATTTATCATACATAACAATAACATAGATGAGCATCTTACAACCATTCAACAAGGACAAAGTTCATGTTAGTTGATAACACTTCCAGTGCGAGTGTATTGCTAGCGGCCCTTGTTGTCATTTGCAGGTTTTGAGACTCAGACAAGCAGTGTGCGGGGCAGCCAGGAGTCCCTGAACTCCAGCCACTCCAACAGTGTGGGCAACGGCAGTGCGGGCTTCAACCCGTACGCCCGTGACCCCACCGGGCGCTACCAGCAGGCACGGTCATCTGTACCCGCATACTCAAACGTCAGTGCCACCGAGTTTGGTAGGCAACTGTAGTCAAACATAGTGTATATTTTTTTTAATGGTGATTGATCTTCTGGCCATATTTCTTGATGGTTATTTTGAAATATGAAACCAATGATAATTAGAGCTCAAATGTAACAGGCATTCTGATTGGTCTATATTTAATTTTTAAATGAAGTTTGACATTGTGAACTTTCATGGTTGTTGGTTCTGGACCCCATTATACAAACATTTCATAATTTAAAGTTTTACTACACGTATTTTGCAGTAGTTTCCTTGAATGCATTAAAGGAATAAATAAATCCTATGTTTTTTTTTTAAACAATTAATTAATAGAGTGATGAACCAACAATTAGATTATGTTGTGTTGTCAAATATGATATTAACTTATATAGCTCTGTTAATGGAGGCCCAGTTCTTACGAAACTTTGAGTAATCTGACCATCTTACTGTCTGTGTTTTTGTGCTTACTTTTGGTTGTGATGTACTGTAATGACCATAGATGGTTGTCACACGTATGTATCTTCCCACTTTTCTTATCTTAATTTGGGCTATGTTTCACTCATTTTAGTTAAATGCAGATTAAATGTTGCAGAAATTAATGTTTCTCAATCTGCCTATGACAAGAAATATGTTGATTTCATATTAGGACACCAGTGTCCTGTTGAAAGCATTGAATATGGCCACTGTAGGCCAGGGGGTAAGTGCAGGACTGACAGCCAAGCTCTTTATAGCCTTGCATTGAATGAAAGTATCCAAGACTGTCGGGCACTATACGAGCCTCATCATGTGAAAATGGGTCTTATGGAATGATAAGTGGCAATCATAGCTCAAGACCAGCCTGCACGATTGCATGGTCTGGTTAGAAGCTACCCGGTCCGCTTACAAGATCACAAAAACTTACGTGAATTTATTGCGGACAGGGTAGCTCCTAACCAGGCTGGTCTGGAGCTACTCTGGCAGTATATGGCATAAGACCCATTTTCACATTGCAGCTTTCACATCCTTGCATTGAATGCAAGTATCCAAGAATGTCAAGATCCAGATCAGCAGTGACATACAAAGATGGGTCTAATGTCACATGCGACAAGCCTAGCTCCATACCAGCCTGTGCAATCGCGCTGTCTGGTCAGGAGCTACCATGTCCGCTAACGAGACCACAAAACTTTGCTAGACTTTACAGTGGACAGGGTAGCTCCTGACAAGACTGTGTGGATTTGCAGGCTGCTCTGGAGCTCCGCTGGCCGCATTTGGCAAAAGACCCATTTTCGCATGATGCGGCTTATATAACATTGCATTGAATGAAAGTATCCAAGACTCATTAATAGCCATGTTTAGAATAGAACATTTAACAAATATATTTAACATTGGATGTTGTCTTGCAAAACAATTGTATTGCATTGCCTTAGAAAATACCAAACTATTTGTGTTATAGCTTTTATGAAGTTACTTTGTTAAATTATTCAACTGTGCATTTTGTGTGGTAATATATGTTTGATGCAATATTTTCTGTGAAATGTATCTGGTTCAAGTGTTGGAGAAAATGTCTGGAACAAAATAAAGTTAATCTTCTTTGCTTGACAATTTAGTTGTTCACTACTGCATGTTCAAGCATGCCTAGAAAAGTTTAAAATAATTCGATTGGTGTGTAAATGATTTGAGATTGATTTAATTGAATGTATGCTAACTGATTTACTACATGAAAGAGGTCTGTATTTTTTGTTTACATTAAATCATTTCTGTATTCTGTTTTTACGTGCACTTTTTCAAACGATCTTAATCATGCTGACTTATTGATTCGGCAATCAATTTAGACCATGTCCACACTGCAGCTGTGGTCGCTGCATACATTTGTAATTGATGCCAGTATTAAAATTTGTTTAAAAGTCAAAATCGGGCAAGTATGACAAGTTATGTTTCTTATCAGAGCTTTCACATGTTACAATGTATGTTTTATTGTACACAATTGTTTCTTTACTGTTTCAGCTAACAGATTAATCCTTTCAACCTCAGATGTTCCAACATTGTAAGTTATCAGTCTTTTTCTACTCAAATTTTGCATAAAAGTTGAACTTGCTTTGCATGATAAACACCATGTTTTTGATATAGATTGCTTTACCCTAACATATGGATTTTGCTTGGTTTCCTTGCAGTATAGTATATCAGTCATTGAGTCAATCTCCGTACTGTGAAATCCACTTAAATTACTTTTGGTGTTATGTTCTTTAAAGTGAATGAAATGCTTTTCCTGCTCTGAATACTAGTTCTTGCAATGTCATTAACTGTTATCTATCCTTAGGTTTGACCTTTTGACATATAGTTTTCAACTGTTACCTTAAGGTTAATCTGTGAATTTAAGAACGTTTTTATTCAAGAATTTCACACACACCGTACACGCTATGGAGGACAAATTAAGAGCTATTAGTTGTGTGTGGTGTGTGTTCTGCTTGCTATTGGTGCAGTTTTGGAACCAGTGCCTAACTTATGAGCCTGGTTCTGGGAAAACTGTTCTTAATGCATATGTGTAAAGTGTCACGATTTTTCGTTGAAAGTGGTCTCTTCTAAACAAAAATCAACTTTAGGCAGAGATTGTCGTCCCTGATTAGCCTGTGTAGACTGCACAGGCTAATCTGGGACAACAATTTACGCACATGCATGAGGCCCAGTTTTACGAGAGCAAGACTTAAATGATTCACCCCCTGCCTGGCCTCTACCTTGATGCTCACCTTTATGTTGCTATAGTAACCGCCTGTTTGTTTCTTAGCGGCAGTATCAAGAAGCGGACCCCCAGTGATCACTCCTCCATGTAAGCGGGCACATGCCTCAGATGTTGTGTTGCATGACTCTCCCTCACTATCCCACAATATGCACTTCCTTTTTCTTCATGCAAATGACTTTGACGAACTGAACAATCACGCTCCTCTTAAGTTTCCTTTTCCATTGAAAAATATATATTTCTAATATCAAGTATCATTATGTTATTTAGCCATCTGTAAAGCCAAGAAAGGGTTAGTATAAAGTAAAACTTCGTTCACTCTAGATGGCATTGGGTTGATTCAAATTTGCAAAAAACTGAAGGTCTCCAGTTTTCAAGGTTTAGATATTTAGTATCGTGAATAATAAAAATTAAAGCATAAATACCTGCAAAACTAAGTATATTGTTTACAATCTTTTATGTACATGATTAATAGTACTGCACATATATCACTATTTGAATTGCATAATTTCCCAGAAAATATAGATAGAACAAAAATAATTCTGAGTAAAACACTCCAATTATTACCATGCAAGGAATGTTTACAGCCGGTAAAAATGAATAGCTATTCTATTCCTAAGGTTAAGGAATCAAAACGTGCTCTTAATTACTGATGCTCATTTGTTGTATGAATATATTGACAATTTTGGTGTGGTGTGCTTGAGATGTCATAGGAATTCTTGAAAGAAATGCTCAGATAAAAGAAGTTTTGCTGTTTATTAATTTGAAGGAGAGTTTTGAATGTTTATTGAAACCAAGGTTTCTGTTTACAGTAAAAAAACATGTTTTTGTTGATTTTGTCCTTGCACAACAAAAGTTATCCTCGACTTCTGATTGTACACATGTTTAATTTTGATTGGTGTTTTTTTTTTTACTCAAGTGTGTCACAGTCAGTTCATTATACCCCCCATTACCATTGGTAATGGGGGCTATATAGGAGTCACTTTGTTGGTCGGTCGGTCTGTCTGTCTGTCTGTCGGTTGGTCTGTCCGTCGGTCGGTCTGTCCCGAAAATTATCCAATCTTCACCAAACTTGGTCAGAAGTTGTATCTAAATGATGTCTAGGTCAAGTTTGAATATGGGTCATGCCGGGTCAAAAACAAGGTCATGGGGTCACTTAAAACCGAAAGTTTGTCCGGGCCATAACTATGTCATTTATCGTTAGATTTTAAAATGACTTGGTACATTTGTTCACCATCATTCAACGGTGTGTCGCTCGAAAGAATTACGTTGATATCTCCAAGGTCAAGGTCACACTTTGAGTTCAAAGGTCAAATGCTTGTCCGGGCCATAACTATGTCATTCATTGTGAGATTTTTAAATCATTTGGCACATTTGTTCACCATTATTGGACGGTGTGTCCCGCGAAAGAATTACATTAATATCTCCAAGGTCAATGTCACACTTTGAGTTCAAAGGACAAAAATGGCCATAAATGAGCTTGTCCGGGCCATAACTATGTCGTTCATTAAGGGATTTTGAAATCATTTGGCACATATGTTCACCATCATTGGACAGTGTGTCGCGCGAAAGAATTACGTCAATATCTCCAAGGTCAAGGTCACACTTTGAGGTCAAAGGTCAAAAATGGCCATAAATGAGCTTGTCCGGGCCATAACTATGTCGTTCATCAAGGGATTTTGAAATCATTTGGCACATATGTTCACCATCATTGGACGGTGTGTCGCGCGAAAGAATTACGTCAATATCTCCAAGGTCAAGGTCACACTTTGAGGTCAAAGGACAAAAATGGCCATAAATGAGCTTGTCCGGGCCATAACTATGTCGTTCATGGAGAGATTTTAAAATCATTTGGCACATTTGTTCACCATCATTGGACGGTGTATCGCGCGAAAGAATAACGGTGACATCTCCAAGGTCAAGGTCACACTTTGAGTTCAAAGGTCAAAAATGGCCATAAATGAGCTTGTCCGGGCCATTACTATGTTGTTCATTGTGAGATTTTAAAATCATTTGGCACATTTGTTCACCATCATTGGACAGTGTGTCGCGCGAAAGAATTACGTCGATATCTCCAAGGTCAAGGTCACACTTGGAGTTCAAAAGTAAAAAATGGCCATAAATGAGCTTGTCCAGGCCATAACTATGTCATTCATTGTGTGATTTTAAAATGACTCATTACATTAATTTAGTTCACAGTCATTGGACATCGTGTCATGCGAAAAAAATCAAGAGTTCAAAGGTCAAAATGGCCATAAATGATAATGGCATAATAATACTTAAAAATTGCCATAAATTAGCTTCTCTTGTTTTGTGAAGACAGCAAGCAAAATATTCTGTGTCAAAGCAGCATGTGGGGGTATACGTCACGTCTGTTACAAAGCTCTAGTTACACTTAATGTATCTTAGTACATATTCCCACAATGTATATTTAATATCCATATATCACCCTGTTGTGATTTGAACAGTGTACTGCATATCTGCACTTTTTATGCCCGCTTTAAAAAAAAAGGGGGATTAATTGTTTTTGGCCTGCCTGTCTGTCATTGTGTGTGTCTTAAAACTTTAACTTAGGTTAAAGTTGTGTCATAACTTTTGCAATATTGATCATAGCAACTTGATATTTGGCATGCATGTGTATCTCATGGAGCTGCACATTTTGAGTGGTTAAAGGTCAAGGTCATCCTTCAAGGTCAAAGGTAAAAAAATAATAAAAAAATCAAAGTGGCGCAATAGGGGGCATTGTATTCTTGTTTACATAATGTTTTTATCTTACATGTTGACTTTTATAATGTGAATAAGTATGACAATTAAAAAATAAAAGCACTGAAAATAATATATTTAAATATCAACAATTTTGTAAATGAGATTTTATTATGAAAATTTTGTATACAAAATTTCAACTGCATCTGTTTATTGAAATGTTTGATGTTGTTTCGTTTTTAAATAGTTTAAACATTTGCAGTTGTATACACATCAAGGTTTTTTACATGTTGCATTCTTGTTGTACCCCTGCAGGGAGAGGTATATTGGTGTTTCTCTGTCAGTGTACACTAAACCTCTTCAGAGTTTTCGAGCCATTTAACTGAACTTCAAATTTTCATCTCCAATATGCATAGATGGCAAAGACCATTTTCATCCCTAGTGCTAATGCAACACATACAGTACTTATTATTCCCCCATTACCATTGGTAATGGGGGCTACATAGGAGTCACTTTGTTGGTCTGTCTGTCTGTCTGTCCCGAAATTTCATCCGATCTTCACCAAACTTGGTCAGAAATTGTATCTAGATGATGTCTAGGTCAAGTGTAAATACGGGTCATGCCGGGTCAAAAACTAGGTCACAGGGTCACTTAGTGCGTTTTAAACCGAAAGTTTGTCCGCACCATTACTATGTCATTTATCGTTAGATTTTAAAATCATTTGGTACATTTGTTCACCATCATTAGACGGTGTGTCACGCGAAAGAATTATGTTGATATCTCTAAGGTAAAAGGTCACACTTCGAGTTCAAAGGTCAAATGCTTGTCCTGGCCATAACTATGTCGTTCATTGTGAGATTTTAAAATCATTTGGCTCATTTGTTTACCATCATTGGACGGTGTGTCTCATGAAAGAATTACGTCGATATCTCCAAGGTCACGGTCACACTTTGAGTTCAAAGGTCAAAAATGGCCATAAATGAGCTTGTCCAGGCCATAACTATGTTGTTCATTGTGAGATTTTTAAATCATTTGGCACATTTGTTCACCATCATTGGATGGTGTGTCGCGCGAAAGAATTACATCGATATCTCCAAGGTCAAGGGCACACTTTGAGTTCAAAGGTCAAAATGGTGGCCATAAAAGAGCTTGTCTGGGCCATAACTATGTTGTTCATTGTAAGATGTTAAAATTACTCTGTACATTAATTTTTTTTACAGTCATTGGATTGCGTGTCATGCGAAAGAATTCAAGAGTTCAAAGGTCAAAATGGCCATAAATGATAATGGCATAATAATTCTTTAAAAATTGCCATAAATTAGCTTCTCTTGTTTTGTGAGACAGCATGCAAAATATTCTTTGTCAATGCAGCATGTGGGGGTATACGTCACGTCTGTGACAAAGCTCTAGTTTACCCTTGAAAATAGCCGACGATGAGGTGTTTGGGTATTACTGGTAGTAACATTGTGTGGCAAGGTTCTAGTAAGTTGTTGTAGACTAACCTGATATCCATCCATCTTCGATGACTATCTGCCTTTTTAATTATACCATTCATAAATATTATTTTATACATATTGTTTAACTTTGAACACATTATTTAGAACAATGCGAATTTATGCATCTCTTTTATCTTGATGGACTTTCATGAAATTATTGAAAGGTTTGCTCACTGAGCGCATGCTCTGAAACACTAAGCCAGTCACATCTAAAGGTTAAGGTGAAACTGGAAAGTTGAATTGTTTGTTTCATGTCTGTTCCATATCCTTTGTGTCCTTCAAAGGATTTTTATGAAACTCACCTTAAATGTGTAATACTTTGAGGAATATGCATACGTCATGAGGCAGTCTCCTTTAGGTTAAGGTCACAAGCGAAGGTCGAAAGAATCATGAAGAGGGATATGGCGTTAGTTTGGACTGCCTTGTTATACATATGTTACTTTATAGCTTTATTGTATTCAATGCATGCAGTAGAAGAAATTTTATGGTAAAGCTTGTGTATTATTAGATACTAAATATTGCGTGTGCTTTCTCATTAGTAAACATACATATAAAATGCTGACAGTGAAGCATGCAAGCAGTTTGTCCTACAAAATATCAGGATCTTAGCATTGAACTCCTTTATGTTGTGTGCAGGTCAACGTCTATGCAAGTGCTGTCATCATCAGGACGACCATCTGTTTCCATGTCTGAGAGTGTGTCTGGGAGTCTGGGCAGCTACAGCACAGCACAGCCACCACGCAGGTAGGAAACATACATAGCACAGCCACCACGCAGGTAGGAACATACATAGCACAGCCACCATGCAGGTAGGAACATACATAGCACAGCCACCA